>VHZZ01004378.1:74462-97810 GCA_009801015.1 Silene noctiflora | reverse complement strand
CCCCCGCCATCCTTGTGGTTCGACACCCTTATTATACTACTTAATTTGGGTTTTTAATAAATTCTTTTTGACCGGGAGTCGGCGACTAAATCCCGCGCATCACCGTCAAGACAAAACAATACTGACGGAATAGCCGTCAGGAATTGACTTTTAGTGACGAATTTAGATGACACTTTTTACTGACGGAATTTCCGTCAGTAAAGCTGATTACTGACGGATTTTGCCTGTTACTAACGGATTTTTTCCGTCAGTTTCCCGTGTTTTTTTTGTAGTGATTTGAACAAACTTGTTCTTAACTTTTCTCCGATAAAGGTTGTCATTAATTGTTGTTTGCAAACTTTGCGCTTTGCTTGGTTAATTTTCTTCTTTAGGTAGAAAAACAGGACCTTTATAAATGAACTTCGCTTTAAGGGTTCGTATAAATGATAACACAACATTATTTGATAACAACTCACCGACGGCATCAACTAGCCCTTAAAATGAATGGTGTTGAAGTTCGCAATCCATACCCGATCGTCGGGACAAGTGTCATGCCCCGATGAGTAGGAGGGCGTGATAGTTGTCGTAAAACATGTGACATAAGTTAAGGTGGATCCCGTCGGTACAACTTCCCTATCTACTAAAAGAATAGGTTATCTCTCAATTTTTCCCTCCAAAAAGCATCTTCCAAAATAAGGAAGCTAAGTACAATTAAATGTATTCATTAAATAAGGAAACTAATAATTATATTTTATTTCATTAAATTATTATCTTTTCATTAAAATTAAATTAAATTATATTATTTTCACTAAAATCAAAACTATAATATCTTAATTAAAATATAAATAAAATTTATACAAAACTGTAAATCGGCTATTATTACTTTCGTGACAAAAAAAAAATATTAAGAGAATTTACAAATTGAAATCATTAGTTTTGTGGTATAAAAAAAAATATTTTTTTATAATATATTTCAGCACATCACTCAATTCTCTCGAGTAATTATCAGTTACAACCTTTTTTTTTCTCAAAGCAAAATACTATGATGAGAAATATGAACAATTAATAAGATACTGCTATTATATAAGTAATTTATTAAAAATAAAAGAAACTCTAAATACCGTGCATTTATTGCACGGGGTCTAAACTAGTCTTCGTAATATAGCAACAGATTTAACTTTTTTTTTTTTCCAACTTTAACAATTGGTTCAAAAATCATTTTGCATTGAACACGAGACAACAATCACGAATTTATGTGAACACATTTCTAATTTATAGATTGTTTAATGTTGATCACAGTTTGATGAATAATCTAATTTCGAAAATCAGTTTCTACTCATTATTTAGAAAAACAATGTTATACAACGCTTCAGAAAGCAACGGAGTACGAGCACAACATCCACCATCTCACAAACACGGGGGATGTAACCAAATTGATATGAACTCACCCTCGAATGGTGTAACACCCGAGCCAACTAACTTTAAGTAGGTCTTTAGGTAAACTTTTAACGGAGTGTACTAGCTCCACAAACCAACATGAATCACTCCGCATACTCTCAAGCAAGCACACCCAAACGGGGGTTTTTAACTCATGGACAATTTGGAAAAAGAGAAATCAATTTCTTGATATAAGCAGAGTATTATCAATTTATTTCAGTGCTTTTTGTATCATTGAGTTGTTTCTCTTTATCAATACCTCATACACCCGATATATTACAAATTGTCTCGAAATTGATATGAAAATACGATTTTGAGCTCGGGGTCAACTTATAGCTCGTTGTGTCTTAAAAACTGAAGCTCGAGCTTGTCTCAAAAAACTTAAACATAGCTCAGGGTCATTTTTTAACTCTATTTTCCCCCTAAATTTTTTAATTTTAAATAAAAAGTTATAATTTTAAGAATAAACTTAGAGCACGAATAATAAAATATGATATAATTACGAGAACCATAAAAACACATCATCCCCCTTACTACTAAGAGAATAAAAATTCTCTTAGTTTTCCCTCCAAAAGGCATCAAGCTAAATAAGACAGTAAGTAAAACTTTATTTCATTACATTATTATATTTTCAATGAATATATTCTTATAATTTAACTCTAATCATTTAATTAAATTCATAATTATGATTTTTTCATTAAAATAAATTAAATTTGGTTTTAAACTATAAATTATAAGTTGCTAAATTTTTGAATAATGCAATAATATATTATTGTAGATGTTGCTAAATTTTTGAATAATGCAATAATATATTACTGTAGATGTTGCTAAATTTTTTAATAATGCAATAATATATTACTCTAGATAATAATTTGACACATATTTAGTATTTACTATTAGTTTCATGACAAAAAAAATCATTTAAAAAAAATCACACCTTAACTTAATTCTCTTTGATTAGTTTTCCATTTCAAATTTTTTGTTTCATATCAAAATACAAAAGAGAGAAATATTAAATATTTATGGTGTGTAAATTTAATACAATAAAAAAATAAAAACTCTATATACCGCGCAATGACGCGGGATTTGTACTAGTTTAAAATAAATAAATAAATATAAAAATTTTACCAAAGAGAGAAAAAAAACGAGCTTACTCGAAGACTTATGAGCCCCATTGAGTTGTTGAGCTCGGTGTCGATTTAAACTCTGTCAAGTTCATCTTAAGCTCGGTCTTAAAATCGAGAAGATTGAGGTCAAACCAAACATTAACCAAACCGATTTCAAAAGACCCGCGATCGGTCTCGGGTCACAAATAGTTTGGAACAGGTCATATCGTAAGCCCAAATCCCGCAACCCACGCTATTTTCTACTGAAACTTGATCGTCTAATTTATTCAACCATTTTCAGACGATTTCCATGGCAACTACCCAGAAATCAAAACAATCGAACAACTTTTGTCGAATATATACATATACTCAGTAATTAGCATACCAATTTAGTTGATTTAATCACAGAATATTAGCAAAATGTCAAGATTTATAGCAAAGATAGTTGGATTATTCAGCAATAGAACAATGGTGGGCATCGATAAAACTGGGAATCGTTATTTTGCTAGAAATGAAGTTATTGATGGTGTCAGTAAGTGGGTTTTTCTTCTACCCTTTTTCAGTTTCTTATGTTTTACTCTTTCCGTCTCGATTATTTGTTTACCTTATATTGGTTGTGACGGGTATTTTAATCAAAGGTGAACAAATGATTGGGACGGAGGGAGGGAGTATAGTTATGTATTGTTGGATTTAATTATTTTGTGATCATGATTTATTCATTGTTAATGTGAATTTTTGAATTTGTTATGATTTTAGCATTATGATTTATGACTGGTTTGGCACCTGGGGTTGTGTTATTTCTTGCATTTTTCGACGTCGAATGTTAGAATGTGCGTTGTTCGTTGTGACGGGGTATTTTAATAAAAGGAAAACAAATGATTGAGACGGAGGAATGTGCGTTGAATACTTAGCCAACACATCGTTAGCGAACCATCTTAAATTTGTGTGTTTATTTAAGCTTGTTTATTATCTTTCTTGCATCTGTTATAACACGAGGTTGAAATTTTAGTTGGGTAATAAGATATTTGATGGGCTTAATGGTCGATGATAGAACGCGAATTCTCATTTAAGACGGGTATCTAGTTAATTATGTTTTAGAGTAAGGTCATTTGTTGATTTGTCGTACAAGCTTCTAGTCTATGACTTCGTTTTGGCTTTGGGTGGATTGAATGATTTTGAGGGAAAGGGAGGGAGGGGGTACAATTTCTCGAGTTTGGATAGCAAAATGGGTTGGAGGAATGTTGAGGGGGGAGCGAGATGGAGGATTATAGGCTTATAGCCAAATAGGTTCCATGATGGCCATACAACTACATAATACGGACTGCGGAATATAACTTCTGATAGACTTACCAATGCTATCGATTTGGACTTCTTGATCTTAACAAAGCCTTTTCTGTTGTACGTGGATATTCAAGGTCCTGTAGCTACTAGCTACTTCCACATGACTATCTCTCAGACCAGACGAGATTACGAGGTACTCATGTTTCATATGGAGTACATAATATACTCCTTAAGTTCATATGGTCTCAGCAGGATTTTTTTGGCACTGAATTTCTGTCAGCAGGACAATTTACTGGTGCTATCGCTTTAGAGTAAAAGTTAAAGCAGTTGGTTAATTGTTGTTGATTGCAGTGCCGCCTTCACATGTACTCTCAGTGGATTGAAGTTAACTGACATGCTAGCACAACGTATTTTATAATAACCACTGGCAATTTTAAACATGAGCCACAATTCACAAATAACTTCATAATGACGCGATTGATTTTGACGCTAGGGTAGGTGTTCCTGGGTCATATATGATATTTTAATACCTTAGGCTTAGGTGGTTATATCTAGTCACATTGCCACAGATATGCATACCCAGTTAGACATATTCTATACAATTTTGATTTGTTTCTCATCGATTCTTCTTTCTTCTTAAATGAAATAGCGAAAGAGAAGAGGTGGGTGGTTTTTAAAGGAGAACAAGAGCCTACTTCAGTTCCAGGTAATTTCGACTCTATCATCACTGTGATTGCAAGTTGAAGCTTTCTTCACATTGGTGAATGTTTTATATTGATCCCCTTTTTTGGAAATTTCTTATGACACCTTCTGGGTTCATACAGAAAAAACTAGCTTGTGATTTGTGAATAGACAAAGAAAAGATGTTTGATTATGATGTCATAGTGCTTCTCTCTTTTTTCCTTGGTCATGTTTGGAATTCTTAATAGAATGCTTAATTATGTGGTTGTCGCAGTTGAATGGATATGCTGGCTTAATGGGCAGCGTAAAAGAGCTCCCACGGCAGAGGTATAATAGGTCACTGTGCCACACCTTTTCATCGGTCGTCATTTCCTGATGCAACATAATGCTTTTTCAAAATGACCTAAATTAGGAGTTCACATAAGGGTGGTAGTTTTGAGGATCACATTGCACTTTCTTAGTATGCCATATTATGGAGCTTTCTCTACATATACTGGAATGATTGGCTCTCATCTTCAGAAATCAGTTTGGACTTTGGACTTCGGAGAATACACCCAGATGACTCCGTACTCAGTAGTCTGTGGCCTTATGCTTTCCGTTTTCTGTCTGTTAGCATATCCGAAGCAAGAATGTGTACTACTATAGTACTAGTTCTTCTGCCTAAACTTTTGATCCTCCGGCTCTTAACCTTTTTACTAAGTGATTTCTTAAATGTTGGATGTCTTTCTAAAAAATATTCTTGTAGGTCTTTCTAAATAAATCTACTGTTATGTCTTCCCCTTGCTTGTGATCCCGTAATGATACTTTTGATATCGTTGCTCGCTACTGCAGGAGATGGCGGAAATGGAGGCAAGGCGCGAACTAGTCAGACGAAACGTAGCGCGTATGTTGCATTGTTGATTATTTTATACCTCATTTTGCTTTTGTGTTTATCATTTGCTTTCTTCTGACTTCCTGATATTCTCAGAAGATTCAGCTACATCTTATTCTTGTACAGTCTGAAATGCTATACTTATCTTAGTTCAACTCTTCACTTCTTGGATCACACTCTTATTCAATCATAAGACAATGAGATGTGTTTGAGAATCTGTACTGGACCCTTACTAATCTGACACTTCCCAGAAGAGAGAAAAAAATGGGAAGCTTGCATGACTAAGGTAGAGGTTAGAGAAGAGACTGTGTATGTAAATCTTATGTATTATTGATTTAAGCGGAGAAGCAATTACCCAGACTCTCTTCTTTCTCAGCTTATTTCTCTTCAGCTTGTATTGCTAATTTGTGGTCTTGATTTCCGTTATTTGTTTCTTGGGGGATACAGATTGACCAATTACCTCCTGGTCCCCCAGTTCAACATTAATGTATGCTTCTGGTGTACACTTTTCTGCTCGTGGTTGGAGTATCATCGACTTCATCGTATATTTTCTACTATCTAATTTGGATTCTAGGTTTTAGTTAGTTCTAACTTCTGGTAAACAATACTCTGTAGTCCTTTGAAGTTGGTGCTAGCTTTATATCCAAATCTATCTCTGTAGAGTTTATTCGGGTTGCAGTTGTAAGTTGCTTACAAGTTCAGGAGCTCTAATATGTAGACATAAGGAAAAAGTGCTCAGATGGATCTCAAACTGTTGAATTTCTTGCTTCTTTGGTCCTTCCTCTACGACACTCAGCCTTATTCCTATTGTTGTCATTTTTTCTCCTCGTCCTCGTGTTGCAACAATATTGTACTCCCTTGGTTGATGCGTATATTTTTCCTGTTTCTACATTGAAGCCTTTATGAATAAACTTCTCACTTGAAATCTATCCTTTTCTGTATGTTATTTGTGGCCGCACCTTATTATGTTCCTTATTTTTGTGCAAAATAAACTAGGAAGTTATTCACGGATAAAGTAGCTCTCAGTTTTCTGAAAGCTCTGATATTACAATTTCATCATATAGGTCTAAAGAGAGAAGAAGAAGAAAGAAGAGCTGTTCAAAGCAGTACACACCGTCATAAGATTCCAGGTAGGTGGCAGTACACACCGTCATAAGATTCCAGGTAGGTGGCAGAAACAGCTTTCTTGAATTTCATTTGTGGAATAAAATTGACAAGTTCTTTTTGGCAGGTAAAGCTAGTGGCCCTGACTTGCAGAGCTTCCTTCAGCAAGTTCGGTCGGAAGGTATTAATAAGCGCCTTTAACTAAGAAAATTTAATCAATATGTCATCCCCGGTCCCCAAAATAAGGTGAATCAACAAAATCCCTGTAATGACATGGAAAATTTTGATTAAGCCGTAATTAAAGGAAAATGTGTGACGGCTTCAAGTGTGGTGTCTTTTTGGAGTTTTAAGTGTGGCCAACATGCTTGAGTTGTCATTTAAGGCTTAAAGGTTAATTAAAAAAAAAAACATGTGTGACGGCTTATATGACTTCCTTTGTCGTTTACCTAAGAGTCAAAGTATGAAGTGATTTTGGTATTTTTGTTGGAACATCTTATCTCCAAACCGAGCCTACCTTTTCTTTGTTAATCAAGGCATGATGTAATGTCATCTTCATGAAATAATGCTTTTCTGACAGTTAATTTAATCTTCTTCCTTGCAGAGGATGAGCATGACGAAACGTCTGTTGCGGCTGGAAGTATGAGGTTTGTTGGTCAACTTGATTGTTATTCTAACTAAGTTTTGGAGACAAAAGGTCATGGTACTAGGTTTTGTTATTAAACTTACCAATTCCCCTACAAATGACATCATCTTCTTGAGACGCTATTACCAGCTGCATATTAGATGACTAAATCTGCAAAGAAAATAAAGTACTCGTAAGGAATTATTTCTATGTGGTGAACATCTAGGTAGCACGGTCACTCCTCCCAAGTAGCCGTCCCGTGTCGGACACCTGGACACCCGACACTCGTCGGACACACGCCTATAGTTAGACGAGGAATAAAATGTCAAAAGAGATTGATTATAAGATGGGTTTGGGTGGGAAATGAGAATTAGCTATAGTCAAGGTCAAATTCTACCTTCACTTGTGTAAATTTAATATCAAATACATTAAAAATATGAAATCATGCCTTATTTATTATTAGAAAATATATATTTTATTAAATTTAAATAGCGTGTCCCGTGTCCTAAATTTCATGAGATGCCGTATCACGTGTCCGTGTCGTGTCCGTGTCMGTGTCCATATCCGTTTTGGTGCTACCTAGGTGAACATTACAACTATGGTATCATATGCTGCAGTCTGCAGACATCTCATAGTTGTGATACAAAGAGTCGTGTCAGTACTCAAGTATGCAACACTTGAAAAGAAGTGTGCTTATTTCCTGAAAACTAATAATTTGTCTCCTTATACTGTCTTGCAAGCTTCACCCCAGTAGACTGCTTCCTTTTATAACGGTGTCTATTTTGCGATCAGCTTCATTAATTTTCTTTAGTTGTTGAATAATAATGGTATGGTGTTAATTTCTGTCAAGTATCGCCATATCGGACACAAAGTATGTGAGGTAGTATCAAGAGTCAGTTGCCCACCATTTGTTTTCTGTACAAAGCCTATTCAATTGAAGTTCTATGCTTCCTTTTAATGACTCAGCTAAGAACTTTTGTGATTTGGCAGTGAAGCTGAACCAAAGAAAGAGAAGACGGTTCTACCTCAGGAAACTCTAGAACCACAGTAAGTTGCTTTCTGTTTGTTGTTTGCTGGTCTCATTATTGCATGACATGGTAGGTGAAACCTGCGTGGGATTATGGACGATAAATAGACCTGGAAAATGAGTCGCAGGCTGATGCTGGTTGGGGACTGGTGCGGGTTAGTTTAAGTCGGATCGTTTGAAGGTTGTTGGAGTATGAGCCGGTGATTTTGGGTTTTTGTGGGTTTTTGTGCGGGTTAGCTACAGGTCAAAGGGTGGGTTCAGGGTAATTTTTGCATGCAGATCAATTAATTCACATCGGGCTAATAGGTCAGATCGATGGTGTCAGGTTTAAAGATAAGGGTATAGTTTTTTTCAGGCTAATGTGGCATTTAGCAGGATATTTACGCCTCTTTTTGTTTCGATATCCTGATGTTTCAGAACAACAGAGCCCACAGGTTCAGGCTCATCTTTCCAACCAGGAGTTTGGAAGCCACCATCATAGTGATGACCATTCTCGACAATTCAAGAGGATATCAAACATTAGTTCATATAATGAGGTGTTGCTTGACGTTGGAAGCTCACAAGTTGACGGAGTCAGAGGCTCGCATTCTTCACTCTTGTGCCTTCAATCATTTCCTGCCAAGCGATTTTTAGTCTTAAGTTGACGATGTAGATGCTCGTTTGTATTCGTAGAATCTTGGAAATATGGCAGATTCCCGGATTTTGGTGCTTCCTAGAACCCCAAGATAGGTATAGCAAATGCACTTGTATAACTGTTTTTTTCATGTTACTTCGATACTTTTTTTTTTTCTTTTTTTTTTGGCAACAGTAAAAAGAGGTTTTATACTTTATTTTAGATTCGACAAGACACTCTTCCGGTAGAGCAACACTCCATTTTGCTATGAATCAAAGTGGAAAGATGAATGATGTTCTCATAGGTTTGGTTGTAACTTGGAAGAGACCAAATCTTTGTTTGGTTTGAATTAATCTTTTAGTTGCTCTATTTTGAAATAAAGAAAGTCATATAAAGCCATATTAAGACTTATTACTATTGTTTTTGAATGAAAGAGGGTAGGAACTAGGAAGGTCTATATTTGATTAATTCTCAATGGAGATAGACCAATAATATTTATTTGTCTCGGTTATTTGCTTACCTTTTTATATTCATTATAAGCATTATTTTTTTTTTTTGAAATAATTGTAAGCAGTATATTTTGATCAAATGTAAACAAATGATTGAGATGAAGTGACTAAAAACGATAAAAAAAAATTAGCTTATCGAAATTCCCACTCCTTCTCATCCAAACCAAATGTTACATTTGACCTTTTGACATTATTTATAATTGTAGACAATCTTTAGTATTGTTAATAATGTATAAGAGAAAACATAGTTATGCGAGATTTTGTTTGATTCATCGTCATGAATGATATAAAAATATCAAGTTTTTATAATTTTTAATAATGTGTAACTAAAGATATTCACGTGCAAAATGCGCATCGGCAAGCGTAATAAAGTCAAATATACCCTTTGGTTTGGATAAGAGGGAGTATATGCCATACAATAACAAATTAAGTACTCCGTATTTACTTTAGGAAATGTTAAGGTGCCTTGGGAGGTAATGAGTTTCGGTTCAACTCGTATAATATACGGAGTATGGAATTATGGACCCAATCTATATGTGAGAATTGAGATAATAATATCGAGACTCAATCTCACACAACAACGTTATCTCATTTTACTTTACTTAGTTAGATTAAGCTAAACATAAATGAGAAATGTTAATCCAATAAAATGAAAGATGATGAAAAATCACACTTTTTAGACATTGACAATTGGTAATGACTAGATGACTCCTAGATCAAGTTCACATCAAAATTGGTCTTTTGAAAATCACAAATTCTCATTTGTGACGGCCGATATCCGTCACAAGCTTATTACAGGTTAAATAAAACCCACATGAAAAGATAACGACAATTCATTTGCGATTCCCTATACATTTTACCTTTTGTCTTATTTATCCATGTAGGTGATAGTTGATCCGTCACAAGCATATAACAGTTATATCCGTCACAAGTGAGACCTATAAAATAGGAAAGAATAAGTGTGATAAACAAATGGATCTTTTGGGAAGAGTGAAGGGCCGGGTAGTTGCCCGGATAAGTAACCCTACCACTTTCTTTCTCAACATAAAGGGGTTGGTCCAAATTCAATATGCCATTTTGTTCTTCCAAAGGCTTCTTTTATATTAGAGGTAATATGATATATGCTCTCTTGTGATTCCTTAGGTATGCCTTTCATCATCATACATGCCCTTTGATAATAAAGTGAGTATTACATAATTAGCATATTACAACCTAGAATAACACCAAGGTACCTACTCCCATCATTGAGCATTTGAGCCATTGACTCATTAAACTCGAGTCGATTCGACCTAACTTTTTTTAAAAATTGGGCATGTATCTGAACGAGTGAACTTAGATATGACATGAATAGGGATTGGATTGATCACGTATATTCATTTTGACTTTGAGATTCTCGGTCCCAACATAAACCTTTTAGGGTTTTCTCAATTGTAAGATATCAAACGATTTTTCAAAAAACTTAGGCTGTAGAAAAATCACGATATCAGATTTGTCAACTTATCATCATTTATTTATAATTATATTCTCGTAACACAAAATGTGAGATGTGTCTACCTCTCCTTGCAAGTTGATGTATTCTAAGAAGTGTAGCCAATATGTGGGATCCATTGGTCCAAAATATGGTTGGTGCATGGAAATAATATACTCCCGCCTATTCTATATTTTCTTCCCTATTTCCTTATTCGGTGGTTATTTGAGTTTTCTTCCCTATTTCCTTTTTTGGAATGATTTGTGTGGTTCAAATTCAAAGGTATGTGGGGTAATGTGTTTTGTATGGTCCAAATCCACTCTCTTATTTTTTGTTAAAAAAGAAAAGGGAAAAAAATATAAAATAGGAGGGATTATTTGCAACAAAAACGAAAAACATTAGTATATCTGAGTTTAAAGTTATGAACGCTTTAAGTTATAAATTATCGTGTTCCATTATTACGGAGTACTAATTTGTATTTTAAGATTGTAGAAGTATCATACTTTATCGATGTAGTGAGGTACTAGTAGTGAATTGTTGTTATTTTATATGGTATTCTTTTGTAATTTGGTATTAATTTGGGTTGTACTTTATAGATGTCACTAATTAATGTTTTAATGTCTTTTAAATGAAGATACTCCTATATAACAAGTATTCTTTATAACCGAAAATATATCTATTATAAACTTACAACGAGTCAAGTACTATCCATAATTGCTACTCCCTAAACACTATGCTTTTATCTTTGGATAATATTTGACTCGTTGTAATTTTGCGACGGATATAAACGTCATAAATGAGAACTTGTGCCTATGGGGGTGTTTGGTAAACCACAATATTGACGATTTTTAGCATATTAAAGGGGTTTAACATGTTTGATCAATCAATATGCTAATTTTAGTGTTTGGTAAATATCGTAATAAAACAACATATTTGGGGTCAACATATTGTTTTACCATATGGTTAGCATTTTCCAAAATAGGAAATTTTCCTCCATTTTACTAAGAAAATTAACAATCTACTAATCGTAATCTATCAATTACCAGACATCCAAACTAATTCTGCTAATTATAATATGCTATTCAAACCTGCTAATAAAATTTGTCATTTATAATCTGCTTTTACAATCTGCATATGTTAAAATTAATCCACCGTTTAGCAAACGGGACCTATTATAATTCAAAGCGTCTCCCTTGTGACGGGTCGAATCCGAAGACGGGTAATGCCACTCACAAAACAAATAGGGGGACAAGGTGGGGGCACCCCACTTGCTTTCCTCTCTCCTCTATTTGGGCATTTTGTCTCACAAAATGATACTCGTCTTCTCATTTGTGACCGATACCTTCCGTCACAAACGACAATTTGCCATTATAATTAGTCTATAACAGAAATTGTGATACATGAATTGATGCAGAGGTTGAAGTATTATAGTAAGATTAGGCAACTTGTGGGATCCACACGCCCCAAATACACAAGGATTGGCACACATGTCGAAATCTGCGCATCATCTCCACTTTTTAAAACGGAAAAGTCAAATTTTCCTACATTTTCTTTTTCTTACCACAAACCTTTCTCTCCACCGTTCAGGCTCACACTTCCCGCCGATCATACTTTTACTGTTTTACCCTTCTTTCCTTTCCCTTTTAACAGCTGCCTCATAGTACTAAAACCGTAACCGTCCTAAGTTAAAAGAACAATATAACTCAATCCACTGTCGAGTCATTTTTCATCCTCGAATTACACTCATACTCTAAAATTCAATCCCTTCCCCCCCCCCCCAAATCTTTAAAAAAAAGGCAAATTCTTATCTCGGACGGATCTTTTCCCTCTGAAATTAAGACAAAAAAAATGTCGTTATTTCATAATAAAAAGTGATCATTTAATCTAATGACAATATGTTTAGCTAACTAAAAGTTTCATACTTTATTAAAAAATTGTTCGGATAATCTTTATCAAAAAATAATCACAATTGATCGTAAATTCTTCGTATTTTCTTCGTCTTAAATTCGACGGAAAAGATATGTATAGCTGACTTGTTGAAAAAGAAAAAGAATACCTTCCATAATTACCCTAGGGTTTCTCCCTTCAGTCCTTGACTAAAACAAACAAACAAACAATTAATTAATTAATTTTTTTTTTTAAAGGCCCAAAAACAATACACTATATATTAACTCCCACCTCCATTTTCATAATTACCTTTCACATTTCTTTCTTTTCCCTAATAAAAACAAAAGTCGTCGTCATGATAGTAGCTAAATCATCATCATCATCAACAACATCCCCTCTACTAAGAGCGGCACGACACCGTTTCGCCTCCACTCTATCTCCGTCAATTACATCTCAACCGTCTATCAATTCTCCGTCTATCTCTGCCGTCAGATCTAGTAATCCGGTCACCGGTCACCGTAACTTGAGTTATTCTTCGGTTTTACGATCTACACGGTGTTCTTTTCCCCGGTGGAGTCACGGTGTTAACTGGCGATCTCCGGTGACTGTTCGTTCTCAGTTAACCGCGTCTTCTCCGTCTCTTGTTGAACGTTTTCAACGCAAGATCGCTACCATGGGTATATATACACTTTTCTTTGATTTTTCCTTTTTTTTATTGTAATAATTTATTGATTTTTATTGTTTGATGAATTTTGCGATTTAATTGCATTTTTTTGAGATAAATTACGCGATTGACATTTTATATTCGTTGTGAATGAATATAATCTGCAGTTTGTTCTCGCAATTGTTTGAATTAGTTGATTTTGATTGACGAATGAATTATATGAATTATCTGATTTAATGATTTTTCCTTTTTTTTGTATTAATTGTTTGATTACCTCATTTTGATTTTGATTTTGTGAATTTAGGTATAATTTGACTGTTTGTGGATTTAATTTTGTGATTTAGTTACATTTTTTATATGAATTATATTGTTGATACGAGAATTTAATTGTCGTCGAAAATGATTAAAATATACGGAGTATAGTTTAGTTAATTGTTAATTTTTTTGTTGTGTAATAATTTTTGGAATTAATTGATTTTGATTGTTGAACAAATTTTGTGATTTCATGTATAATTGACCGGTTGTGTATTTAATTTGTGATTTTTATAGATTTTAATTGCATTTTTTTTGAGAGAAATTATACGATTGATGATATATTATCGTTGAGATTGAATATAATCTGCTGCATTTTTTTTGTAACTGTTTGAATGAGTTGATTTCGATTGTTGAATAATTTTGCGAGTTTATGTATTATTGACCGTGTGTTGATTTGATTTTGTAATCGGTTTAGGTATAGTTGTGCCTAATTTTGAGTTAATGTTTAGTTATATTGGTGAGATATTCTAAGCGAAAACGAAGCGTTTTAGTTAGAAATATTTTGATTTTGATTATGAGGATTGTTAGTTTTTTATGTTGGATGACGACGTGGTTGACATTTTGAAGTGAAATAATACATGTAGTTGATGATTTAAATATATGGAATATGATTTAGAGCTTGACGTACAATTTAAAGTATAATCAATTGACTTTATGCACTTTGTTGCGTGGTGGTGAAATCTAGTGTAGTGCATGTTCCGTTTATTCTGATTCTCTAAGAAAATCCTTATTATGAGGAATAGCTTTGTTGAGCAGGTTATTCTCTGAGGATCGCCGAATGTGTTGTTTGTGTTTGTGTTAGTGTTATTGATGTTAGTCAAATTGTGGTTATATAGCAGCAATCTTCACAAAGTTTGATTTAACTTGTATGGATTCAAATTCAGAAACTGTGTTTTGACGATTTTGGTGTGTAGAATGTGCCTTTCTTTGACATTGTGACTTTTTTTTTTTCGGAATTTGGAGTAAGTAATGCTTATAGCAAATATGGTTAAGCATTTCTTCTCTAAAGTTAGGAATCATATTGGCTTTGATTGATCGTCATTTCTTTATGGCTTTCATGGTAGGAAATGATGGTGGAATATAGTGCATTATTCTTTTGTGTTTTTGGCTTGTTAGTATAGCTCATTGCCACTTGTGGCTAACAAAATAATAGTACGTCTGATAAACTAATTGTTGCACGTTTATGTGGGGATATTGTTCCAGCTTCTGAGAATCCTTTCAAGGGAATCTATACCAGTCTACCCAAGCCTGGTGGTGGTGAATTTGGAAAGTACTACAGTCTAACTGCTCTTAATGATCCCAGGATTGGTACGTTCGGCTTATAACTCTTTATTTTGTCTATGGTTGGCTATTTTATTTAGTTCATATGCTGTGAGTCTCATAGGCAACTCATGAAATTTGTAGTTTCTTCTGACTGTTCGATTTTTCTCAGACAAGCTGCCTTACTCTATTCGGATCTTGCTGGAGTCTGCTATTCGTAATTGTGATGGCTTCCAAGTCACAAAGGATGATGTTGAGAAAATCATTGACTGGGAGAACTCTGCACCAAAACTTGTTGAAATTCCGTTTAAGCCTGCCCGTGTCCTTTTACAGGTTTGCTGATGGTCTGCTCGTTGCTGCAATGGATAAGTTTTTTTTATTTATGCTACTTCAACTTAACACCTGAAGCTGTGTTTTTCACTACCAGGATTTCACCGGTGTACCGGCTGTGGTTGATTTGGCTGCAATGAGGGATGCAATGAATAATCTTAAGAATGATGCTAACAAGATCAATCCATTGGTTCCTGTGGACCTTGTCATTGACCACTCTGTACAAGTAGATGTTGCTAGAACTGCGAATGCAGTTCAAGCAAACATGGACCTTGAGTTTCAGAGGAATAAAGAGAGATTTGGCTTCCTTAAATGGGGGTCAACTGCTTTCCGTAACATGCTTGTTGTTCCTCCTGGTTCTGGTATTGTACACCAGGTATTTACAAACCCCATATTTTAGGTGTTTCTCTTTATAAAAATAACCTAAAGAAATGGGAATGGGGAGCTCTTTTTACCTGTGTTACTCAGTTGATGTAAACTGAAGCTTCTAGTAATTTCTTTTAACTGCAACTTGAATAATTTTGTCTGTATATGGCTGTATATTTTTTCTTTGCGTGTCAAGTTTGGTCAGTATGTTTCCTCAGTTTTTACGAGTACGTGTAGCTTATTAACTCATTAATGTTTGTTTCTTGTAATGACAGGTAAATCTTGAGTATCTTGGACGGGTAGTCTTCAACACTGATGGACTTCTGTATCCTGACAGTGTTGTTGGTACCGATTCTCACACAACCATGATTGATGGTCTTGGAGTTGCTGGCTGGGGAGTCGGTGGAATTGAGGCTGAGGCAGCAATGCTTGGACAGGTGTGCTTTTAATATAGTTGATTCCACACCTTCTGTTTAAAAATCGTTGTTTTGTGCTGAAGTTTCAATTTAGGATATAAAGGTGCTAAATCGTTTTTGTGCTGAAGTTTGAATTTAGGATAAAATGCAAAATAATGTACAATAACTTATTTAGCATGGTGAAGTTGGTCTGTTGTTGTGAACTGACCGCTGTATCAGGCTACTGGACAACAAAAATAATATTTACCTATTTTAGTATAAATTTTAAAACTCCCCAATGCATTCTCAAACTTTCATATTCGAGGTCATTCATTTAGTGTGATGTCAGCCATCATTTTACGTTCTGCTATTTCTCCTTTGTTTTGGTTTAGACATGTGATTCCAATTCTGCCCGTGAAAACACGAGACTACAAGATATTGATCTTTTTGTGGGTGTGTCGGTGTGTCACAGGTCTTATGTACAGCTGTTTTTAACTGATTTCAGTTGATGGGCCTTGCAGATTAAAATTCTTTATTCAAAAGTCTCATTATTTTTCCATGCCCTTTTCCACGTAACTTTCATTGTGTGTCATCCGATAATAGCCTTTATGTTGTTAACAATTAACATGGTGGTAAGGCTGCTTAGACTCCACTTTTCCTTACACCGGCATTTGCGGGATTGCGGAAGCCCTCGAGGCATTGGGATATTGTTGTTTGGGGATAACTACACGTGTCACTTGGTTTATATATTTTGATCTTAGTTAGGCATTTTGTCTTAAATTTGATCCTGTATTTTATTGTAACTGTGTGTTTTTTATCTGGCAGCCCATGAGCATGGTTTTACCGGGCGTTGTTGGATTTAAGATGAGTGGGAAATTGCCTGATGGCGTGACAGCAACAGACTTGGTCCTGACAGTGACACAGATGCTGAGGAAACATGGGGTTGTTGGCAAGTTTGTGGAGTTTTACGGTATGTTTGGTGTAGTCATGAGTATCAACTCCCCTTTTCACCCTCCAATAAATCATGTGGATTAAAGTTCTGTTTTTATGCGTGCAGGTCAGGGTATGAGTCAGCTCTCACTTGCTGATAGGGCCACAATTGCAAATATGTCACCTGAATATGGAGCAACCATGGGTTTCTTCCCTGTTGATAAGGTTACTTTGGAGTATCTGAAATTGACCGGGAGAAGCGACGAGACTGTGAGTTATTTTGCTCTTGACCCCACTGCCCTTTCCCTCCAGCACGTTTTTGTCGTCTTTCTTTCTCTGTCTTCCTAAAAGATTCGGACCTCACGTATGCACTTGTTTAATTTCAGGTATCAATGATTGAGCAATACCTGCGGGCAAACAACATGTTTGTTGACTACAGTGAGGTAGAAATTTGTTATTGATGCAACAACTTAGGCATTCTGTTGTAGTGTTTGTCGCTTGGTTTAATGAGTAAGTGCTTTTCTTCCAGCCTCAACAAGAACGAGTGTATTCTTCCTATCTAGAGTTGGACCTATCAGAGGTTGTACCATGTATATCAGGACCCAAACGGTATGCTTATGCTACCTTAATCTGATGTGCTTTTATTCCTTTAATCTTCATTTTCTATTGATGGCGACTCTAAGGCTCAAAATAACTTGTGTATATCTAGGCCACATGACCGTGTTGCTTTGAAGGAAATGAAGGCCGACTGGCATGGATGTCTTGACAATAAAGTTGGTTTTAAGGTAAATACTGTGTTTCAGTTTTGTGAAACTTCTTATTTTATTCTCTTCTGCATTTGGTGTGACAATTTTTTTTATGCAGGGTTTTGCCATTCCAAAAGAAGATCAGAGCAAGGTTGCTAAATTTTCATTCAAGGGGCAGCCTGCTGAATTGAAGCATGGAAGTGTTGTCATAGCTGCGATTACTAGTTGCACCAACACATCGAACCCTAGTGTCATGTTGGGCGCTGCTTTGGTTGCCAAGAAAGCATGCGAGTTGGGCTTGGAGGTTAGTATGTTATGTTCACTCCTCTTTGTTTTTTTAAGCTGTTCCTACTTCCTAGGATGTTTGTCGACCTTTACTGGTACCGCTATTTTTAATACAGATGTTTTCTGGGCCATAGAATAAACTTTCTTCTGCAATTTGTTATAGCCTGAATTTTTTTTCTCTTTGGGACTTCAAACTGAGTTTCCTTTATTTGTTCATCAGGTCAAACCCTGGGTTAAAACCAGCCTGGCTCCTGGTTCTGGAGTTGTCACAAAATACCTGGAAAAGAGGTATGTATTTCCCTCTATAATGTATAGAAGCATCCAAGACTAATTGTAGTGTAGTACTTTAGCAGTAATAGTGAATAGAACACAAAAATAATAATTATTGCTTGAATTGTTCTGTATATAAAATGTCTTTAATTTCACGTCTAAATCAAATATCTGATTTTTGGTTGCTTGCTAACAGTGGCCTGCAGAAGTACTTGGATCAACAGGGATTCCAGCATGTTGGTTATGGCTGCACAACATGCATTGGAAACTCTGGTGATCTCGATGAATCAGTATCTGCTGCTATTACAGAAAATGGTACGTCTCTGTCAAACTTATGTGTCAGCTTGTTATGCTAATGTTTATCTTTATTACATGGAGTCCTTGAGTACATGTTGCTGTTTTCTCAATTGTAAACAAGTACCCACCTCTGCTTTATCGTGTCTGGGACAGTTTCTGATTTTTTGTTGTGTGGCGTGAGTTTATTGTATTTGCTTTAGATGGTTGCAATTTTGTTGATGTGTACTTCAAATTGAATGTCATTTTGCAAAGTCTCTTAATAAAAACCTTTTGTTTAGAGAATAGTAGGCCTAAAATCGATAGAGTAATCATGAACTTGTGAGGTTGTCAAAAGATGAAGCATGCTATGAAACAGAACCACTAGAAGGGCTAGGCCATATTTTACTATGCCCTTTATACGTGTAACACTTGACCTTTAACGTCAGCAGTATTAATCTGTATTCTTACGCTTTGGCTGTTTTTATCTGTAGACATAGTTGCCGCAGCTGTGCTCTCAGGTAACCGTAATTTCGAAGGGCGTGTTCATGCACTGACACGTGCCAACTATCTTGCGTCCCCTCCGTTGGTTGTTGCCTATGCACTTGCTGGAACTGTAAGTATTTAGGGCAAACGTTTATTATGCATTGCTTCTTATATGAATGGCTATAGGTGGTGATTACTTGGTTTTATTTTGTCAAGTATTGTTGCTAATATGTAGATTACTTGAGCTTAGATGATTTATAGGATGTAAAGGTTTCTTCAATCTCGAAAGTAAAAAGTTATTTCGCATAAATTGTATTGATTTAGTTGTCCTCTGTTTGAGCGAAGAGCCGAAGAATACCTGATTGAACACAACTACCCTTGTGCTAAAGTACTGTTAAGGAAAATTTTCAGCTGGTTTGAGTTTACTTCGTAAGATTCCACTAATTTCACGTGTTTTGGGATATTTCCCACTTTAGTGAATAAAACCAAAAATTTGTCCAAATAGCCAACACTTTTTAATAAAGTACGGTAGTATCTCTTTTTTCTTTCTTTTTTTAGGCAAAATTATGCGAAGATTCATCGTAATGTTTATTTTGACGTTGATTTCCACATTTCTTTTCACTAAAATTTTTTATATTCAATGAGAAGTTCAAATTTTTACGGCCTTGTTGTCTGTATACACGCATCTCAATTAAGTTTTTGTATCTAGGTTATTTTTTTTTTTCCCACTCGAAATGAATGTTATTCAAAGTAATGTAATCTTGGTACTTCAGTTTGACCACAATAATGCCACATGCAGGTTGACATCGACTTTGAGAAGGAGCCTATTGGCACAGGAAAGGATGGCAAGAGTGTGTACTTCAGAGATATCTGGCCTAGTAATGAAGAGATAGCTCAGGTAAAATGTCTCAAGTTATATCTATGCCTTTCTTTTCAACACTGAATTTTCAATTTCAAATAATAATACCTTGCCTTTCTAGGTTGTTCAATCGAGTGTACTACCGGACATGTTCAAGAGTACATACGAAGCTATCACCACGGGTAACCCCATGTGGAACTCCCTTCAAGTTCCTGAAGGCACTCTTTACCAGTGGGATCCAAAGTCAACCTATATTCACGATCCTCCATATTTCAAGAACATGAGCTTGGATCCACCTGGTCCTCATGGAGTCAAAGATGCCTACTGTCTTCTCAACTTTGGCGACAGTATCACCACTGACCACATCTCTCCCGCTGGAAGCATCCAAAAGGATAGTCCTGCTGCCAAATATCTCATGGAACGTGGAGTTGATCGCAAAGATTTCAACTCATATGGTAGCCGCAGGGGTAATGATGAGATCATGGCTAGGGGTACCTTTGCGAATATCCGTATCGTCAACAAGCTATTGAACGGAGAAGTGGGACCAAAAACTCTCCACATTCCCACCGGGGAGAAGCTTTATGTGTTCGATGCGGCTATGGTAAGCTACAGTGTTCTTGATTTACTGCATTCACCTTTGGTGGTAGAAGGGGGAGTTATCTGTGCTATGCTGTACTCTCCTATTCTTTGATGATTTTTACCACCTTTTAGGGGAGAGTAATAATTCTGGAATATAAGCTTATAAAGACGAGGATTTCCTAGTCCCTACGATTATACTACCTACTTGCCTTTGTTTCTTCTCTGAAAGCAAGTCATAAAATAGTTGGAGTAATCGAGTTATACAGAACATGTTACTGATATTGATTATATTTCTACCAAATGCAGAAATACAAGGAAGCTGGCCATGAGACAATTATCATTGCCGG
Source organism: Silene noctiflora (assembly GCA_009801015.1). Classification (NCBI taxonomy): domain Eukaryota; kingdom Viridiplantae; phylum Streptophyta; class Magnoliopsida; order Caryophyllales; family Caryophyllaceae; genus Silene; species Silene noctiflora. Next base: position 77,120 of record VHZZ01004378.1, on the reverse strand, counting down.
GGCAGAGTATGGAAGTGGAAGCTCTCGTGATTGGGCTGCCAAGGGCCCAATGTTGCAGGTAACTGAATACTTTATTCCCTGTGTTTTTCTGAAACTCGTGGTTTGAGTTAATGTGCACAGGAAATAATATAACCCAATCCTGTATTCAGGGTGTAAAAGCTGTCATAGCAAAAAGCTTTGAGAGAATCCACCGGAGCAACCTTGTTGGAATGGGTGTCATTCCTCTTTGTTTCAAGGCTGGTGAGGATGCGGACACACTTGGCTTGACTGGTCACGAGCGATACACCATCGATCTTCCTTCCAAAGTGAGCGAGCTCAGACCTGGTCAAGATGTCACTGTCACAACCGACTCTGGAAAGTCCTTCACCTGTACTGTGCGCTTTGACACTGAGGTACTTTACGACTCTCATTATTCATTCATTCATTTAAATTCCTATCCTTCATATATTCCTTATGTAGTTAGGACAGTAATTCTCTGCACAAATTTTCATTGAAGACGGGCACTATCCGTCACAAGCTGAAGACGGATAGCGCCCCTCTCACAATATGCAAGTGCCACCAAACATGGATGCTCCATTTCCCACCCACTTGTCCTCCCACTTGTTTTATTGTGAGAGAGACACTATCCGTCTTCAGCTTGTGACGGATAGTGTCCGTCACAAGCAAGACGCTTTGAATTCTCTGATATCTTACCAATCATCTTATGAAAAAAGTGGCGTTACAATAAATTAGTACAATACCGTCTCATACAAGATTAAGTTCATAGGGGAGTTTGTATCAGTGTCTCACATGGCAGACTAAGACAGTCATTACTTCTATTACTCCGTAGTTAGTCGGACCTTTGAAAAGTTTTGCTTCTTTTGTTCGGGTTCACTCATGCTTACCATGCGATATGTTAATAGGTGGAACTTGCTTACTTCGATCATGGTGGTATTCTTCCATACGTCATTCGCCAGCTTATGAAGCAGTAAACTCTTGGAACCTTTTCTCCATAGATTGTTAATGTCAGGATTATTTGCGGCCAGTGGCATCACACTTATGGCGGTTTCCAAATTTTCTGGGTGTCCTATAATGTGGACGGACTACATGTTGTTTCGTGTAAGGTCTGAACAAGAGAGCTTTGTAATAAAAAGTTCGCGAGTATAAAACAGTTTTCCCTACCCTTTGAAGGGGTGTTCAAGAGCATTTCATTTTGCCTTCTTTTGTTAATAATTGTTGATTTAGGAAGAGCATATTTTAGATTCTAATTCGTATCCGAATTCATAATGTTAAAACCTTACATTAATATGAAGAGGAGCAAGCCTATTTTTCAGTCATCTTTAATGATTTTGTAATCTCATTGGTCCAAATTAGGATTTCGATTCTGATAACATTGGTCAGAGTCGGATTTAATGTACAAAAAAAGTGGCATGATTTTGAACCTCTTTACAGGTTGTCTTGTTCGAGTAGGCACTGCGTAATACATAAGCTTCATGTCTGAATTAGTCTTTTACGCAATGTTCTTTTGTTCAGTCCACATCTTACACTTCTACCGTTTCTCCTTAGGTCGGTACTATTCGTTTAAGTTTAAGTTAGGTCAAAGTATATATCACTTGGTATAAAAGAGTAGAAAACAATATATTTGTTTTATATACATAAATAATGTAATATTTGAGCTGTCTTAAGACAGCTTAAGACGGATAGTACCGTCTTAAATGACAATTTGCGCTTCATCTATTATTGTTGTCCCCACGATTGCACTTCTTTGATGACTTGATGCACTTGTTTGTCCCACCAAATTAGTGGATTTTGATCAATTTTGGTTGAATTCAGATTCCAATTGATGACATATTGGCATACAACCTAAAAGTCACATTCAATTGGACCATTCTCTGGTCAGCTTTTTAAGGAGATAAAATGTGCTCAATGGTTAAATAAAGATAATATTAACCGGATCTGAATCGAGGTCATGAGTATCGCCTTGATGACAATATCTAAGCTAACGAAATATTCGCATTCGTATCCGCATCCTTACTATTATGTACTTCATAACACTTAGGTTTTATTCTTTTGTACTTAATTTCAGCTCATTTTAGTTCAGTTTAACTCAGTTCGTTTGTACAATTCAGCTAATCTCTTCATAAATTAACTCATGGGCTCAGTTATTTCTGTCTTTATTTAGTTTATTTCAACTCAGTTTCATTTAGTTTAGTTCAGCTCTATTAAGTTCAATGCAGTTCAATTCAGCTCAGCTCTTTTACCCAAAAAGAACTCGGCCATACTTCAATTCAACTCTTTTTAGTCGAAAAAAAAACGAAACTTGATCTTAATTATTGCATACTCTGTAGTACAAAGTACAATTTTTGAAGATGCAAAATTAATATAGATACGAGTAAAAAACATATTTATCGTAATGCGTTGAATCTACGCATTATAACAAAAAAAAAAAAAAAAAAACATTCCTTTTATACACCCCCACAATTATATTCGAAAAATCTTGGTTGCCAAATTTGATAAACTAATCTATCCATAATACGTAATAATCACAAAAAATAAATGACGTAATTATTCATTTATATTCCAATACACTAATTCTCATTTGTGACGGACGTATCCGTCACAAATGAGAAGACGGGTACCAAATTGTGAGACAAAATGCCCAAATAGAGGAGAGAGGAA
>VHZZ01004378.1:59742-72677 GCA_009801015.1 Silene noctiflora | reverse complement strand
TCGAGTTTTTCTGAATTCGTTTGTGGTTTGTGGTTTGAACTTGGTTTGATTTTGTGTCGTGTTTGATTCATGTCCTACTTATGGGCATTATTATGTTGTGTTTCGAGTTTGTGAACTTGATTGATAATAAAAGTGATTGTGTTCTTGTTATGTTTCCGGGTTTTGAATTCTGTTTCGTGTTGTTCATTCCACGTCTGTAACGATTACTGAACGATTACTGACTGTTGATCGACACAGGCGTAGTTGAAATCGTTTGTCGAGAACGTATTTGAGACAAAATTAAGACACAGGGTGAATAATGAAACTTTGATTACTACAATTTGGACCAGAATCGATACCACCCGCAACCATTTTGGACTCGATATGACACGACCCACGGCCACATGGTCTTTAAACCCGGATGAAACTGACTTGATAACAAGACATCCGAAACAAACCAAAACCCAAATGAAACGAGATGAGTAGATGACTAACTAATTCAACAGGAGGTCTATACAAAACCAAAAAAAAAATGAACCATGACCCGAAATTAATAGAGGTGTCAATTGGGTCGCTCGGGTCGGGTTTTGTCAGGTCAGGCTTGGTCGAGTCGTATCGGGTTCGGATAATAACGGGTTAACATACTCTTTCAGGCCAAGTTGGGTTAGGGTTGGGTCATTTCGGGTTCAGTGATGTGTCGGGTGTGGTCGAGTTATTATCGAGTCTAATTACTTTATCACATTAACACACGTATTTTACGAATAAGTTTAGAGTTCGACCATTATTTGATTTAGTTACTTTATTATTATGTCAAACATATCAAGTTAAAAATTAAATCGCTTTTACTATTAAGCTTGATAATTGTTGGCTTAGTGGGTCATCAATGTTATCGAGTTTAATATCGGGTCAATTTCCTATCGAGTCACTAATCATCGGGTTGTATTGGGTGTCCGACCATAAACGGGTCAATTCAGGCCAGTTTTCAGGTTGATAAATTTTGGGTTATGTCAGGTGGGTTGGGTCGGGCCAAAGTTGCCATTCTTTACCGAAAATAACATGAAGTCACGAACCATAATCAAAAGCCCAAGACCGATCTAACCGGAACGCGAATAAAAGCGAAAAATAGAGACGAGGCTTATATTGAGTAGTCGAACCATTAAACATGGAAATTCTTAGGTACATCTAATGTATTTTAATATATTTTCCAAGTATTCGAATTTAGTGGACATCATAATAATCATAATAATATTAGGAAATAATAATATTAGGAAATAAGTTAAAACCGATTAAATATAGGAATTAATTAGTCTCTCGATCCTCTAATTTTTCACAAATTAGGAAAATCTTAAACCGACCTTTATTTTTTCAGTATATATATACACGGCCTTTTAACCTTGAACGTTAACTCAATTGATCATAAAACACAAGCATCCTCTAATCTCTGCAAGGTACGGATTTTCTTCCCTCTTTCCTTTTTCGGTCGTAAAATATCCGTCTCTATGCACCTTTTTTTTTTTAGCATTGTACTAGGTTCCTTTTGATTTTTTGTTTACTGTAATTATACTTTGATCATGATTTTTTTAAAATTTTGTTTCTTAGAAAGATTTATTCGATTCGATTTTTTTATAAATTTATATTCAGTTGTTTTTTACTTCTTACGAATTTCTTCTTATTATTACGGAGTATTTATTAATCATTTATCGACCTATAACTCAAAGGAAAAATTATAATCGGCTCGTGTTTTGATTTCTTATGAAGTGTACGACTTTCTTCTTATTACGGAATATTATTTTTCCCTATTTTCCCTATTTAAAAAGACTTTTTTTAGTTGCTCTTGAGTCTCGACTGATTAAAATTTTGCGTTATGTACAGTTTTCGACAAATAGATTACATTTATTACGGAATATTATTTTTCCTTATTTAAAAAGACGGTTTTTTTAGTTGCTCTCGACTGATAAAAATTTTGCGTGATGTACAGTTCTCGACAAATAGATTACATGAGTGATTTCGGCATCCAGCTACCCGCCACACTTGACCCATTCGCAGAGGACCAGTTGGGGGCAGCCGGAACTATTGAGTATGTTCATATCTGGATTCGACAGAGGAACGGAAAGAAGAGTCTGACAACGGTGCAAGGACTGAAGAAAGATTATAGCTACGAGAAAATACTCAAGGACGTTAAGAAAGCGTTTTGCTGTAATGGCAATGTGGTTCAGGATAAAGAGTTAGGGAAGGTTATTCAACTCCAAGGCGATCAGCGTAAGAAGGTGGCCGACTTCCTTGTCCAAGCTGGTCTCACTGAGAAAGAACAGATTAAGATTCATGGTTTTTAAGCCTTGCATTTACTTAAATATTCGAGTTTGTTTAGTTTGATTTCGTGTTGTGTTTGATTCATGTCCTACTTATGGGCATTATTATGCTGTGTTTCGAGTTTCTGAACTTGGTTGATAATAAAATTGGTCGTGTTTTTGGTAATCTGAATGTTGTGTTTCGAGTTTCTGTAATCTGAATGTTGTTTTGTGTTGTTTAACTCTACTGTTTACTGACCTATGATCGACTAAAACTCGAATACACTCAAATCAATTCATTGTTTGGGTCGATTTTGTGCAGCTAGTAATCAGATCTGAAATGCCAGACCAGAAACCTTCATATCCAAACTAGCATTGCCCAAAAAAGAACCGAACTCTGAACTAACTTAACTCGATATGGACACAACTCCAAACTATACTTGAAACATCGACAGCATACTTGAAACAACCGAATGACCCAACAGGAAAATGACAGAAATCCATAATCTCGCAACCAAGAACAACTCATCCAGAACTCCTGTATTTTTGCATATTTAAAGGCTGATTATCATAATCAGAAACTCTTTTTGTTCTGCAACATACCGAGTGTATGGTAGCAGTGACGACTTTGAAGAAGAAACTTGTATCCAAGTAGCAATGATGGCGCTATTCAAGTTTTTTCAGATTACAACAAGAAAAATCTTCGAAAAACATCATTCAAAAAGTTACAGCAACAGCAAGAGGAAACATCACTCAGAATACCAGGATAAGTATATCAGGAATATGCACAAACTTTCACAAGGTAAATACTGAACTGGTAAACCATGTCATCTGATCCGTCCTAAAGTATACGCAACTAATCGGCAAGTATCCCTTAACCCTCAACTTGTCAGAGATACTAGTATACTACATACATAAGCTCACTAGATTAGCTTGGCACCGGGATTCTGGGTTCCGCTTCTCATCATAGCTACAAATTCATCAAAATTTATTTTGCCATCCTGCAAGTATTGAAATAGATTTAGCATTGTGCATTTTATCAGCCAAGAGGCTACATAATCGAGATGTAGACTATTGTAAAGCCGTATCTTACCTTGTCCGTATCCACTTCTGCCAATATCTCCTTGATGCAATTCTCATCAGCAATCCCGTACTCTCTCATTGCTGTTTCCAGCTCATCCGTCGTGATAAATCTGAAACAATTGATTGTAAAGCACATCAGAAACTAGAGGTTCAATGTCAAAAACTTCCACCCTCTACAACCTAATCGAACTATACATATATAAGAAAAACATTATTTCCTTGACAACCAAATTGAACCAATTGACAATTGTTCTCATGTGCTGTCATGTACTCATGTAATGCAACTCGTAACGCAAATTATCATTATCAATATCGTAAAATAGCCTCTTGGAGTACTGCTGCATACCGACCTCGCCAGCTTGCTATAGGCGGCATCACATGAGGCATTAGGGTAAAAAATTGTTGTATGATCATATTCGCGTCCATTCATTAGAATGGTTCTGCTGAATACAGATAATCGACCCTAATATTCTTAAAGGGATAATGGAAGGCAAAGATGCCAAGGAGAGTAAGCGCCTTACCCGCTATTATCTTTGTCAAAGTACTGAAATGCTTTGTAAAGCTGGTCGTCTTTTTCAAGCCTGTATCTATGCATTGTGGCTGTAACAAACTCCATATAATCTATTGATCCGCTTCCATCTTGATCAGCCTGAAAGAACACAAATTATTTGAATTTAGTGGGAGAGCAACTTCGAGGATGACTGCTTTATTCAAGTAAAATTGAAATAAAAGTCTCGTACAGCGTCCATGAGTGCCTTCACTTCAGTTTCTGAAAGCTTGGATCCAAGTCTAGCCAAGCCCTCCTTCAATTCTCCATAAGTTATTGTCCCGCTACCGTCAGTGTCCATGTTTTCAAACATTTGTTTCAGCCCTTGAATCTCATCATCTGGAAGACTTTCAGCAATTACCTGTTTCCCAAAAATAACAGCTCATTTATTCAAGTACTTTACCATCATTGATATCGTCTATCGTCTTAACCCGAATCTAAAGCTCTCAGCACTTGTATAAAGATTTCATATTTGTATATACCTGAAGTGCCAGCTTCTTGAGCTTGTTCATAACTCTTAATTGCTTCATCCTAGTGAGTACAGCACCGTCTATTGGATCGTCTGGCGCTTCACCTTCTCTGAGCCATGGATGCTCTATTTCATGTTAGATTGGTAGTAGTCAGTACACCACAATACAGTACAATACACCACAACTGACAAATGCCCATATAATCCTTGGAATAATCGTGTCACTGACGAATACACACTTTTTGGCAGGATCAATGTTTAGTGAGTCGTGAGAGGAGGTGGGTGAAGCCGTAAAGAGAAGGTGAATACTAGATGACACTGCCTTTTTTTTTTTTTTTTTTTCTGAAGAGCTCTTTTAAAAAAAGGAGAGGGCATACATACCAAGAACTTCAGCAGCTGTAATTCGTTTTTTGGGATCGGCATTCAACATCTTCCTCAAAAGATCCTTGGCACTATCTGAGATTGTTGGCCAGGGTTTACTTTCAAAATCAATATGCCCTTCCAATACAGCATCAAATATCCCTTTCTCGTTTTCTAGGAGAACCGACAATATCAAAAAGAAATTATTAACATGAGAATTTATTCAGCCATTGTACAGATGTAAGACAACATAGAGGCAGAAGAGAACATTACCAGCCCAAAAGGGAGGCACACCACTGAGAAGAATGTACATCATGACTCCGGCACTCCACACGTCAATCTCCTTGCCATACCTACGGCGTAATACCTCAGGAGCGACATAGTAAGCACTACCTACTATGTCCCGATAAACTTTTCCTGAAGGTAGATAGATATGTTTGTGTCTGAGTCAAAAAATCCTTTTAACATTTACACGCAATTATTCTCAATATTTTCTACCATTGATCCACAAAACATGAAGTTTGCTAATTTTAGAGTTAACGCATATCGATGGGGTGAAAGATGGTTATACATTAGCATCTAATCACTGCTTTCCAACTCAAACAAACCCAAAACAAGATATGCACGTCTTGAATGAGACAGTCTCAGATCTGCGATCGACCCAAATCCTTACATATTATTCCTCATTGAACTATACACCAAATGAACAGATCTCACGTGTAAGACCATCTCCATGACCACATTACAAAACCAACCGTCCAACAAACCACAAATCACACAGCTCGCTTAAACACAAAATAGAAGATATCACAACAATCATTTACCTTCTTCAAAACCAACCATAAAATTTTCATCAAATCATTATTTCTGAAACCAAACAAACTCAAACAAAGATCACGTCCATCTTGTATGAGACCGTCTCAAATGAGTGATCAACCCAGATCCTTACGTATTCCTCCTCCTTTAACTATATGTCAAATGAACAGATCTCACATGTAAGACCGTCTTTGCAAACAATACAAAGCGAGCATTCAAACTGTACCACTCACATACACTTAACACAAAAGTACAAAACACAAGGGATCGCAATCACAACAACCATCATTATACCTCCTTCAAACACAGAAAGACTGTCGCACACTTACAATCAACCCAAATCCTTACACATTCCTCGTTTAGTTATAGGGTTAACAGACCGATCTCAAAACACACAATAAAACCAACCCATCCAACAAACCAAAAAACTACACAACTCCCACAAACACAAAACAAAACAAATCAAAATCACAACAATCATCATTATACCTAATCTCACACGTACAATCAACCCAAATCCTTATGGATTCCTAGTTTAATTACAGGATTAATAGACCGATCTCACATATAAAACCGTCTTCATAAACACACAACAAAACTAACACATCCAACAACCCACAAACCACAATCCACACCATTCTCACAAACACAAAACACAAATTAGATCACAGTCACAACAATCATCATTATACTTCCTTCAATAAAAACAGAAACCCCAATGCCAGTCAAATCCTTGCATATTCCTCGTTAATTACACGGTTAATAGGCCGATCTCACATATAAGCCCGTCTTCATAACCCTAATACAAAACATAACCCATCCAACAACCCAAAAACCCCACACAACTCAAAAAAAACACAAACATAACAAATCAAAATCACAGAAAGCATGATTCATACCTCCCTGAATGAAAACAGAAAGACCAAAATCAGTAACCTTCAAAACAGCATCATCATCCTTACTCCCCAACAAAAAATTCTCAGGTTTCAAATCCCTATGCATAACACCCATATAATGACAAACATGTACAACATTAACAATCTGTCTAATTACATTTGCAGCAGCTTTTTCACTATAATGTCCTTTTGCAATAATCCTATCAAATAATTCACCTCCTTCACATAATTCCATTACTAAATTTACTGACATTTTATCTTCATATGCTCCCTTAAATTCAACTATATTATTTTGCCCACTCATATGTTGCATTATTTGTATTTCCCTTTTCATATCTTCTCTATCACTTTTTGTTACCAATTTTTTCTTGGAAATTGATTTACATGCTAATTTTTCACCTGTACTTTTATCAGTACATAAATAAGTTACCCCAAATTGACCTCTACCCAATTCTTTACCCAATGTGTAAAATGTTTTCACATCTTCCAAAGGTTTGCCTAAGATCGTATTCGGGTCGGGTTTTGATGGGCTTGGAGCACGAATTGGTGGTGGTTGTGTAGGTGGGTTTGACCCGTTTTTTGATGGTTTTGATTGGTTTTTTTTGCTTGCACAAATACCCATTTTGTTGTTTGAATGGTTTTTGGTTAAAAGATTGAAACTTTATGAGATTTTGATGGAAAATGTGTGAAATGAGCAAAACCCAGATGGTGTTTTGAAGGGAAATATGGAGGAAAGTGGAAGATCAAGGTTTAATGGTGAAGAAGAAGAAGAAGAAAGAGTTGCGAGTTCAATTTTAATGGAAGACAAAAGGTGTGACTGGGATGGATGATAAGCAAAGGTGGAAACTCAATAGGCATAAGACATGTCAAATGGAGTTAAATCGAATTGAATGGAATTAAGTTGAACGGAACGATCAGTAGTGAATTGAACTGAGTTGAATGAAAGTGAGTTCGATTCTCATCTTTATTCGGGTCTATTTAATTTGGTTTAGCTTCGTTCATCTCATCTCTACTCGAGTTAATTCTTAGTTCAGGCGGTCATTCGGTTCAGCTCAGTTCCGTTCCGTTCCGCTTAGTTTAACTTAACTATGGTCGACTTGCTCTAACTCAATAAGACAACAAACTTAAGGACAATAGTAAGTAGTAACTCAACGGTCTGGAAACCATAACTGAAGCTAACCAATAACATCAACCCAACGGAACAATATCTAGACATAATTAATCACCGATAAGTTTCCCTTCTAACCGGTATATCCGTCACAAGCCTGTGAGTCTAAGGGTGTTAATGAGACGAGACAGCTCGCGAGCTACTCGAGATCGGCTCGATCAAAGCTCGGGCTCGGGATCGGCTCGAAAGTTTAACGAGTCAAGCCGAGCAAAGGCTGGCTCGACTCGAAAAGCTCGTGAACGGCTCGAACTTGTAAGATATTGCTTATATTTCATAAAAATATTTTATCATAATTATATTTTTGTATCACACATATCAAATGTCTCAATAATTTGCCAGATATTTAAACGTATAACCTTCGAGCTTTGTTATTGAACTATCGAAAGAAAAAAAAGAAAAAAATAAACAATTTCATATAGACTTAATTTGGGCTCGAGCTCGCGTTAAAGCTCGCAAGCTTTATAACGAGCACATTTTTTCCAAGCTCGGGTAAGCTCGAGATCGGCTCGAGCTCGAATTTTGATTTTTGAGTACAAGCCGAGCAAGGCCAAGCTCGGGCTCGGCTCGACTCGTTAACACTCATACTTGTGACAGGTCAAGTATGGATAGATAAAACAAAAGTAATAGTATTTAGATAACCACAAAAGGCTTGTCCTTATCTTCTCAAGTGGGTTTTATTTGAGTCGTCACAAATTTATGACGGATATTCCCCGTCGCAAATGGGAATTTGTGATTAATCACATGGAAGTGATAAATGAAACCATGTGAAATTAGGGCAAACAATGTGAAATAAAGGTTAATTTATGTCGTTTTACGTAAGTTAAGGTAGTGCGGTGCATTAACGTGTTATTGACTCTACCATTGACACGTTTATCGTATATCTTAATCTAATACTCGATTAAGATTAAGTTTCAAGACGGAGTCTTCGTATTCGTTTTAAATTTTAAAACGGATTAAATACTACCCCTTGACTTTAAAGAATACAAAATTTGTGGGGATTTTCTAGGTAACTAGTTATGTAATTTGGTATATTTTGACTCATTTTAAGGTTTAAAAGGTATATTTCGTTTTCAACTTGTGACGATGACGGATAGTACCCGTCTAACCGTCTTGAATGAGAATTTGTGTATGTGTCAATGCAGATGTTATCAATCCCTTTCCTTTCATTACTCTGACCCATGTTACTCACTCAAATATAGCCACGAAATATTCTCACTTTTTATGACACGAATTCATTTCTCATAATTCTTGGGGGTTGGATTTCTCCTCATAATTGCGACCGACAACCGTGACAGATTAAAAGTGACCACTTTAAAATTAATAAATTTTACTTGTAACTTGTGAAATGTTACAAGTTTGTGACGAAAAAATGTTCATAATAAATGAGAATTTATACTTTAAGATATACTCCATATTATTTTACATTAAAAACTGGTTTCTAATAATATTTAAAGCGGACTTTTTTTATATAAAATGACTATTTTTTAAGTGATAGTATCGTACGATAGTCTTATTGGGTAATTTATATATGTAATAAAGACAATTTAGGAGATATTTTCATAAATTCGAAAGACAATTTAGGAGACAATTTATTATGTGATTTGTACTTGATAAGCACTTAAACAGTACGATGGAATTAGAATTGGTTTTAGTGGCCGACCTTGGGTTTAAATTTTGTGTGGATGGCTCGGTAAGTCTTTCGTAAGACGGATATATTTATTTTAAGATTAAAATAGGTTAAATACATGTCACTTGCATATATAAAGACAAGTGTATAGTTAATGGGCAATATCTACGCATTTTACTTTTGTCTGATTTATGAAAGTGGTTATTATTTGACTCGTCTTGAGCTTAAAATGTATAGTATCCGTTTTAAATGAGAATTTGTGATCCTTTTTAGTGGGAGATGCAGGACAAGATCTTGGCTTGGGTAAATGGATAATACGATTTAACATGGAAAAGGTTTAAAAGTTTTAACTTAAATTATTACGGGGTATAATATATTATGCATGAAAAATAAGAGAAAATGTAAGGAACCAACAAGTAAAACAAACAAACAAATTTACGTGATTTACTATTTACTATCGATGTAATAGTTACGTCCACTGACAAAGGACAGTGATATTTTATTAATATAGAGAAGTTACAAATTACGAATTCATAATACATAGGTTATGATAAACAGTGGTGGAGCAAGGGTTTGAACTTGGGGAGGGAGGCCCTAGCTCCACCACGGATGATATGCAAGTGCTGATGGTTATAAAAATCACTTTTTAAAAATTACAACCTTATAATTTTTTTGAAAACTATAGACATAATATTACTTTTCTTTAAAAATTGCACCATGATGACGTTTCCGGTCAATTTTATCAAAAATTCACCAATATACCTTCGCCTATTTCTTTGCTTACCTACCAGATCTTTTCAATTTACCCTTATTCTCTAAAAGTTTCCCCATAATTTCCCCAAATCTTTCCCTAATTTCTAATGTAATTCATCCCCATTGTCGAATAACGGATCCAAATCATGAGTGGCAAAGTTGTGCTATTGTCTAACGATTCTATTTCAAAGACTAAGTATTCGTACATTCTATTCTCTTAAATTTATCTTCAATTTGTCGTTGTTGGTAGTGTTACTCGCTACAAGAAAAGCGTAATCGGGCGACAGGAAAAAAGGCGACGCTTTCTTTAGTCGCCAATTTGGCGACTGAAAACAAATTCGGGCGACTGATATCAGTCGCCAAATTGGCGACTACCAATTTCCACACACCATTTAAAATTGGCGACTGAAACAAACAAATTGGCGACTGAAATCAGTCGCCAAWTTCACCCGCCATTTTATTTTACCCAAACCAGATCTCACCTCCCCCACATAATTACTTTTAGACAACTCTCTCCATTATTATCTCGTTCAATCCCCTCACCTCCCTCAACCTTTTACTTTAATTTTTTTTCCTTCTTTTCAAAACCCCTCACCTCCCCCACATAATTACTCAAACAAATACTCACCATTTTTCTTCATCTTTTTTTACTTTAACATTTCTTCATCCTATACCAAATCTTACCCAATTCCACAAAAATCTCAATTTCATATGGTCGGCGACAAGCTGACGGCATGGGACATGATGTCGCGGTGAGATACGACAGATGAMGGAAAAGAGGCGAGAAAGAACGGGATGTAATTAGTTTTTTCGTGTTATTCAACGGTTGTGATGATGACAATTTGATCTGTTTCATGTTATTTGATTCAAAATTGTTGTTAATGTTAATAGTATTGGTAGTTTTATGTTAAATTTGWTTGTAATGTAAGGTAAATTTTGTAAATTTTACATAGAAATTATCAGATTTGAAGGTTTTTTTTAGTCATTAGAATTTTTATTGATGTCATTTTGCTTTGACATGGCTTGATTCCAAGGTTAATTGTAGAGGTTTTAGTCACTAGAATCGTAATGTGATTTTTTTTTGCTTGAAGGTAAATCGTAATTGTTTCGGTTAATTGTAATTGTCCAGATCTGTGATTTTTTTTTTTTTTNCTGACTATGGGCGACCATTTTCAGTCGCCAATATTGGTTTGGCGACTATTTTCAGTCGACATGTTTAGTCGCCCGGAAGAGAAATTCTTGTAGTGACTGAAAATCTGATATTTTCCCCAGTTTATTGTTTTTCAATTGATTGGATCGAATTTTAGGGTTTCAATTGGGGGGAAATTAAAGAACCCTAATTATTTTAAATTTAGGGAAAAATTGATGATGAAAAACACTAATTAATTTTAAGAGAAAATGGAAATAATAGAACTAGAATTCAATTAAATTGATTAGGGTAGAATTTGAAGAAAAGGAGTGAATTATATTAGGTGACGTTGAAGAAATGAAGAATTAGAGAGAAATTTCTCAATTTGTTGTTTTTCAATTGATTGACTCGAATTTCAGGGTTTCAAATTGGGAAAAAATGAAGAACCCTAATTATTTTCAATTTGGATAAAATTGATAATGAAGAACACTATTAATTTTAAGAGAAAACGGAAATAATAGAACTAGAGTTTGAATAAATTGATTAGGGTAGAATTTGAAGAAAGGAGTGAATTAGATTAGGTGATGTTGCAGAAGAAATGAAGAATTAGAGAGAAATTGAGTTGTGAAATCTAATTTGAGGATGAACATAAGGGCAAAAGGTTGAAGACAAGGGTATTTTGGTATTAAAAACTGAACTTAAGTCACAAAAATTCAAGTTGGCATCAATTTCCCGCCGGATTAATGTTTTGACTCTAATTTATGATCAAAAGTAATATTATGGCTGTAATTTTCAAAAAAAAAAAAATTATAAGGCTGTAATTTTTAAAAGGCTAAACAATTAGTGGGGTAATGTTTTAAGGGAAATAATTACCAAGGAATTTAGTCCAAGAAATAATATGTTCCTTATTTTCAAGTCTGGAATAATAAGAAAACTAGTTTGACACCCGTGCGTTGCAACGGGGTAATTAATTTAGTTATAATTTTGTATTCTATGTCTAATTTTGTTTACATATGATTTAAATATCTTTTTCAAATAAAATAAAGCACAAAACACTTTGTGAAAAAAATGTTGTAAGGCTTAATATTTGTATGTTATTATTGTAACTGACGTACTCTTATAAGAGCTCTCGAAGACAATACTTGAGAGACTCGAAATTTTTGGATTGATACTGAAGTTCAATGGTACTCTTATTTATAGTCATGAGATAACCCAACCTTATGATAATCTGTTGATGTGGGGCAATTCAACTATTTATAGGTACTATATATTCATCACACCTACGTTATTTTTCAATGTGAGACAAATAATATACGTAGAAGTACACAATATTTTTACCATCTAATTCGACATCAAATCCGGTTTAATAATGAACAAATATTATACTATCTATTAATATTCGTACGTTTTTTTTCTATTTTTTTTTATCATGATTAAAATATGTGCAAATGATATGAAATCTGTACTCTAATGATAACATTTTTTTTACTACAATCTAATTATATAATTTTCATAACTTTTTTTATAATACTTTTTTTTGCCAAATATCAATAAAAATTATAAACATCTTTTCAATATAACATAGAAAATATATATCATATTGTGGATTGATACACTCTCTTAAAAACTCTCTAATACATACTGAAGAGAGTCAAAATATTTTGCATTGATACCTAAGTTCCAATAATGCCTAATATTTATAATCATAGAATCACCCTATCTGATGTTAATCTTTCGATGTGGGACAATCTTATTATTTATACGTATTCACCACACCTAAATTATTTTTCAATGTGAGGCATAACATACTAAGAAGTACA
>VHZZ01004378.1:40713-58047 GCA_009801015.1 Silene noctiflora | reverse complement strand
GTTTCTAAATGTTTTGCATTATACTTTTTGGTTAGATTGATAATCAAAAAATTCTTTTATGTAAAATATAATTTTGATATTAAAAATATTACATGATATCTTTGTCATAATGTTGGAAGATCTTATTTATATACTTTCCTAAAACTAAAAAAGATGATATGGACGATCTAATATCGCTCGAAAAAAGCCTCTTTTAATAATATATATAGATTATTACTGGGGTAATCTATTTTCGAGTTTGGTAAAAGTGTAATTAGTGCAATATGTATAAAATGATTCCACCATTTTTCCCTTAATCCAAGCAAGCCCCGGGTTACTTTATGCTATTACCCCATTCGCCCGACGGCTTCAAACCCTAACTCCCCCACCGTCTGCATGTATAATATGGAAGAATATTATTTATCCTTTTCAAAATGACTTTGAAAATATAATACAGAAATAAAGTACTCTATTAAATTTCAAATGACAGTTTTGTATGTATCCGAATATATTTACATCCTATTTAGTTATCAATGCATTTAATTTCAATCGCATTATAACGACTATGATGATTGTCTACTCATTCACCTCAATTTTTGGACAATCTAGGTAAAACGTTGATATAATTAGTAGATTGTGCTAATAAATTGCTGTAAACTCTTTTTATCCTGGAAAACAGGCCAATCGATTGGGGTCTGGGCCAGCCCTAGGTCAGTTACGGGTTTAACAGTACTTGGTCAAATAGGTTTAAGGTCGGGTCGATTCTGGTTCAGGTAGTTTTCGAGTATGTGATTATCAAGTTATTTAGTGATAATGAATTGCATGAAACAATATACATACATATGAGGTCACACTCCTATTAATCGACTCAATTCGAGTTAGAGGTCAATCTCGAGTCCTCAGTTTGGGTGTCAGGTCAGATACGAGTCGGACCTATTTTGAGTCCAATTAAGAAATGATAATGGGCCTAAATATTTGGGAGAGTCTTAATTATTATGGACTAAACACAATACTCAACAAAGCCACCAGTCAAAAAGAGAGAGTGGACTAAAGAGTGAAAGCAGCAGCCGCAATAACCCAAAAATGGCGTGGATTGCATCAACTAGTTTCCAATTGCCGGCGATGAACTGCGGCCGCGCTATCGGCGTACAACGCGGCGGTCGCGCCACTGTCGCCGCCGGTGTCGGTTGTGTTTCACTCGCCGGTTCATCTATTTGGCGTTCATCTTCTTCCTCACGCGGCAATTTACCCTTCGCTTGTTGCGCTCTTTCTACTAACGCCGGTAAAATATTCGTTTATTTGATTAATTATTGTGATTTAGGTTTTGTGTTGGATTGATTATTTTGAGCTTGCGGACACTGTATGTTGATGGAATGATTGATGATTTGAGGTGCTTTGTTTGATTTTAATGGCTGTGCTTGATTTTGCGAATGTTGATGCGAACCTTAAATAAGTCTTTTGTGAGACGGTCTCATATGCGTCAATTTTTGACAAATGACGGAGCTTGTTGGATAGGGAAGTCCGGTAATTATGAAACGATTGGCAATTGTGATAAAAATTGTAGGACGGGAGAATTGTTTGATTCAGTTAGAAATTCTCGAAATATATGGTCTATAAGACCTAGGTTAGGAATTCCCGAATTGCGTGGCCTATAGGACTTAGGTTCGATCATTGCCTCGACTTAGGCCTTGTTTTTTTCAGCTTAATATTAGCAATTGTAGCTCAGCTCTACTCAACTTGTCTCTATAGTTCGGCTTCATTCAGTTCAGTTCAGCTACTTTGAGCCCAACTGGGCCTTAGCCTTTGCTCAACCAAATTGCCACATTGACTCGCCATTTCAGTAAAATGTTCTTTATCATCATAAAAATCCTGTTTAGGTAATATCATCTAAGTTAAGGCAATGGTCGAACTTAGCTAGTAGAAGTGTATTGATTAACATATGTGCAAGATTCCTGGCTGTATGGTTCTAGTTTGTTGTTCCTATGAGAGTTTTGGTTTTGAAGAATGACATTAGATAGGTTGAAAAGAGTGTCTTTTGCTTGGATGAGAAGCTTGAGTTCGTATAGCATGTATATCCCCTTTTGCAGACTTGCATGTGAGCAAATTATATTAGCGTTTTAGAATGTTTCCATTTCCCTGATACTTTGATTTATTCACTGTTCTGACGCATTTGGGGTGTGCGTACTTATTCATGTACACATCATATATGAGCTTAATTATTGCTGCATATATAGGCTTGAAGGAGGTTGTCCAAACAAACAAGGCTCCTGCTGCACTGGGTCCGTATTCTCAGGCTATCAAGGCCAACAACCTACTATTTGTATCGGGTGTCCTGGGTCTTGTGCCAGAGGTAGATAGTTTCAGAATATGGTTTATTATCAGAAAATTACTTTCTATCATGATTTTATAACACTTTCATACTGATGTTACCTAATACAGACCGGCAAATTCGTATCAGAAACCGTGGAGGAGCAAACGGAACAGGTGAATATGATTTCCGTTCATCTCTTCCATTTTTCATGTTTCTGGATAATTTTTTTTTTCCGTTCTGTCACGCAAAGTAGGTGAGATGATCTATTGATTCTGAATGAATGACTTGCCATTTGCTGGATGTTAAAAGTGTAGATTAGCGCCTAGAGCCCTAGAAGATGACTCTAGTGTAGCCTATCAAGTTTACCTGCAAAATTTTACGAGTATTTGCAAATTGCGCTGGCTAGTTTATTTTGGACTTAATGAGCCTATGACAGAGAAATGAGAGATTTATTTTTGGTGTATAGTGACTGGCATTAGCTATATATACGACAACATAGAGTTAATTGACAAAATTCTAAGTGGCAAGATCAGCCACTGACTAGTTGGCTAGTTTAACGAACTTGAACCCAAGGGATGACTCACGCGTCCTCCAACCCCTTCAAGTTTGTAATCCTAAAAGAATTTTGATGCTTAAATTTGCAATGTAACTTGACTATCTTCCGCTGTGGGTCAACATGCCATGTTTGTAGTTTGTTCTGCATCTTTGGTCAATGCATTGATAGATTGACCATCTTTTTCCGCATGTCTTGCGTGTTCGTGAATTATTGGAAGTTGCTAGATTATCATAGAGCAAGCACACTGTTTCTTGTTTGACTTGTGAAATAACCTTAAATCATTCAGAAGACTTACTATCTCCTTAGTTTCACAATACGACAATCATTTACTGTAGCCCTGTGTTCAGCTTTAGCTGATGATTTAACAACCACATCCTTGCTTCTTGTGTTTTCAAATAGGAGATATCTCACCATATATGTCACACTCTGCATACATACCTAGGTTGTTACATATTAACTGTCTCTAAAGCTGAACTGAGTAATTTATGTCAGGTCCCGTAACTGTAATTTTCAGCAATGTGCCTATGAACCTTTTGTACTTGTCAACATTCGTCTATCGTTCTTCATTATCTAAACTTTTTCTTTGCTTAATTAACAAACATAATTTTTTTTTTTTTTTTATATATAAAATCACCTCTTCAGACCTGTCGCCTGTCGGTAACTGATTGTTTAAAGTTCTGCGATGCATGAAGATCTCCCTGATGAAATTATGTACTTAGTAGCCTCTTTGTTTGGTCAATGCCTTGCTAGTGTGAGCCAGCGATAAGAGGGTCATTAACATGCTTATCGATGGTTGTGCAAGAATCCTTATATCTCCGTGCAAAGGATTCCAGGAATTAAGGGGCCTATTTTTGGTAAACCTAGTTTTTCATAGACAAAACACCACTGTTTTTTACTCTTCACTGCTCTTCCCTACCTTTTCCCAGTGGTGCTGCTTGATGATTTTCTTAGGCACGCAGCTCCTCCTCGGCAAGACTTGTCCAGTTTTCCTCAAATGCTTGTGTTGCCCCCTGCACCATTCTACCCTAGCCTATAATTTCTTTGTTGTGCAATCACCTAATGCAATTCCATTTTAGTGGTATAAACATCCCTCCATATAATTGTTTTCTTTTGTATCCAACCAAGGTACAAGATTAAAGGAAAACAATAGACAATGTAAATGTAGGGAGGCTAAAGAGTAAGTCGGCCGCTTACATATGAGAGAATTCAAAGATATAAACAATTCGACCACAAATGGAAGATATCAAAGAAAGGGAGGGGTGGCTTTACATACTGCACCTCTTCAATGCTTGAACTTTGCTGTTTTTATCTTAAGTTGTTTAGTACAACTTTTGTGTGGTGACAGAAATTGGATAGGATTGGCTGCCTGTGAAATTGTTCAAGTAGTATGTTGCTGTGTTTCTCTTGTTTAAGCTTAACAATGCATCTGCAATTTAATGCCAAGTGCGCGCGTCAATATTGATTACTATTTTTCGTTGCTTGATACATGTACATTATACATGTACTGAAATTTGGGAACTGTTTGCAGGTTATGAAGAATATGGGTGAAATACTGAAAGCTAGTGGGGCCAGCTATTCATCTGTTGTAAAAACCACAATCATGTAAGCACATTTGCGGTTTGCCTTACGTGCATGTTATTAAATAAGCCATGACACAGAATCACAACTGAGTGTTCAAGGTTTTGAAGGCTACTGCAGTCGTATTTCAAGGCGGTTTAGGCTGCATTTATTTTGCAATGATCAAGTCTTTAGTTGTGATAGATAGATATATATGATGTTTGCATTGTTTTGATCTTAGGTTGGCAGACTTAAAAGACTTCAAGGCAGTGAATGAAGTATATGCTAAATGTGAGTAAATCGTAACCTTAAATTTTGTTAATCCTACACTTTATCTGTACTTTACATTATTTGAATGCGTAACAATCATAAAAACCTCTCAGAATGATTTATATTTTAAAATGGACTCTCTGTCATTGTAGATTTCCCGACTGCACCTCCTGCTCGATCAACCTACCAAGTCGCAGCTCTGCCTTTGGACGCCAGGGTTGAGATTGAGTGCATCGCTGCTCTTTAGACCTCACTCTCGGTTGATTTACATTTGTTAGAGATGAATAAGGCTGCATTGCCGAGGGACATTCTTGACCTC
Organism: Silene noctiflora; assembly: GCA_009801015.1. Taxonomy (NCBI): domain Eukaryota; kingdom Viridiplantae; phylum Streptophyta; class Magnoliopsida; order Caryophyllales; family Caryophyllaceae; genus Silene; species Silene noctiflora. The sequence goes on along the minus strand of VHZZ01004378.1, from coordinate 53,055 downwards.
CTGACAGCTTTCTCGTTTGATCCATCTTGTAACTTGTTCTCGTTCTAGACTCTGTTTTCATTGAATGAGATTTGTAAGATAATTTTTTATGCGAAATGTAAAATTTGAGGGTTGTCTCAGTTTTCACTGTTGCCATTTCTATTCCTGATAATCAATAAATTATCGCCGAAGTTATCGGAAGTTCATTGTTTACGGAATCCCTGAGTGAAATGTGAAGCTTTTTTTTTTTCTTTTTTTTTGCCACTTATGAAGTTCCTTCTTTTCTGTTTAAGTTATCCACAGTTAAAGGTTTTTTACCTTGGTTTTTTCCCGCCTTTGTCGGTTATTCGTAATTTAAATATATGCAGTAATGGTACTTTAAAAAAGGATATTCGATATAATATAGGAAAATGATGGAAATTTCCATACTTTTCGTGTGTCAAGGACTTAAGGTATTGTACAAACATTTTGATACAAATGGAGGGAAAACTCGAACGTGTGATACAAGAGTACTTTATTCCTAACCGCAAGATAGAACGATTCCAATGGTTGATTATAAAAACTTGCTTGCAATTTTTATAAATTGTTAAGCAAGTTGCATACCAGCAACGAAAATCAAACCCGTTTTCTAGCAACACCTGCTCTGCCAAGCTACTTGCATACATCTATAAAAAAGTTCGGCAAGTGATTTTCATGAACTCCTAAACTTAAAATTTTTTATTCTAATAATTTTTTTTATTCTTAATTGAAACCCAATACTAATTTCGTTCTTAGCATTAATTTATATATATATATATATATTTTTTTTTTTTCTTTTTACAATAATCTCAAAATTTATTCTTAAATTGACAAACTCAATAATGCTCATAATGAAAACAAAATAATTTTAAAGTTTTATTATTAACCAATCCATCACTAAGAATTACACTTACGCTTACTCTAAAAGACCGTCTCCTACCATAATACGGAATAATTAAAAATGTCATAAAAGATGGAATCTATGATGAACATGCTTTTATTTTCTTCTTTTCTTCAAGGCAATTCTTACCAACTTTACCATTAACAAATAACAACTCATTTTCAATAATACAATCTCCATCAATTCTTTACGTATTCCTCTTTTATTCATTTTCAAATCCCATAAAACTTCTCTCATTTTTTTTTCTGGGTTTTTCCTTCATTCTCTGCAATTTTAGCATTTTATTGTAAGCACCCTTTTTTTCTTTAATTTCATAATAAATTGATACAATAAAATTCTGGGTTTTTTTGCTGCTAGCTTGTGCTTCTTGTTTTTAGAATTCATGTTCTTGATGATGAATTTTGCACTTTTTTTGTGTTTTAATGGTATTAGCTAGTTAATTTTACTTGGGTTTTGTTTGTTACTTTGATTTGTGCTTGTTTCTGATTCTTGTAAGATTGAATTGGGATTTTCTGCAAATGTTGAATTGAGTGTTTTTCATGCATAATTAATTTTGTTTAGTTGGGTTGGTTTCTTGCAATTTGGTTTTATGTACAGTTGCAAGAAATTGTATTGAATTTTGGTGGTTTCTATTGTGTTTTAGCTGTTGGTTGATGATCTTTTTTAGTCATTGATGACGGGATTCGAACCCAAGTCATGAGTATCTCACTTTACGAGCTAAGCTAGCTGACATTTGCATATTGATTGATGAATTCAGACATTGTTTACCCCATGAGTAGTTGTTAGCTTCAATAGTCTGCTTGAAATTGCTGTTTGAGTTCGCAATTTAATACAAGATAATAGGATTTAGGAGAATAATCTGTATGCAATTAGTTTCTTTAGCATGTATTTTTTGTGCTGAATTCTTGTTTGCTACGCGGTGTACAATTGTGGACTTGTTATTATGATGATTCTGAGCGTGTTGGAGTTTCTGTACCTTTGGTATGACAGTGTTTTGCTTGTTAATGTCGGATTTTAGGTTGAAAGTTGAATATGGAAGGCATCGTTGTGAGGCGTGTTATCCCTTCCGATAATAGCTGTCTATTCAATGCTGTTGGGTAAATCCTGAACTATGTATTGCTGAATACTTCTGAGTTCTGATTCGAAGTGTTACTTTGTGTTTTAGTCACACTGTTTTTGGATATGCAGATACGTCATGGATCATGATAAGAATAAAGCTCCTGAATTACGACAGGTTACTCGTCTTTTTGCTTGCCCGTTGCCAGTTTGCTACATTGAATAAATATGTCTTGTTATCTATAGTGTTTTAGGTCTTTCGTTAGGAGATGTAGATAAGATGGAGCAGAGCTATATCGAATAAATCTTTTCTTATCATGGTTTTTTAGTTGTGACAATGTAGTTTGATTACCTATTCGTCTAGATAGTGTGTCTGACAAGGGGAAAGAAGTTCATGGAACTAAAGATAGAAACATTACTGAATTATGTCGATAGATGTCATTATGAATTACGGAGTACTTGCTACTGAGAGAATCTAAATGGAGAGCAAAGCACGTGCTTTCCATTTTCTGATATTATATGGTCTAAATACATGTAAACTTCATATCATTATGGGTTATAAATGTTGGTTCGTGTATATCTTGCATCTGCTGTCTGTATCTTCTATAATGAACAAGATAACTTAATACTGTGCTGCTCTTTCTTGAAGGTTATAGCTGCAACGGTGTCTAGTGATCCCGAAAAATATTGTGAGGCTTTTCTTGGAAAACCGAATAAAGAATATTGCTCATGGATTCTTGATTCAGAAAAATGGGGAGGTTTGTGAATTGTTTTCTCTTGTTGATATGAACACGTGTAAACTATGAATTGTTTTTTTGGAGATCAATGTTCTTTATGTGATATTGCTGGTCTGCTTGCTTGTGATATCTTTAAGTCGATAATGCTTTAGTTTCAACGAGTATGGGATCATAGAGGCTGCGATATCTACTGCACTTACCCTTCGAATAGTTCTTCCATGTGCCTCATCATGAGGATGCCTGTGGCTTACTCAACCCGAACCACTGAAAAAAAGCTTCTTTATCTATATTCCTTTATAAAGAATTGAATAAATGTGTGGTCATACAAAAACGGATTAATCGACAAGTGACTTATAGGGAGAAAGTAGGAGTTTATTCCATTGGAGATACAATAAGAGAAAATTGAAGATAAGATGAGGGAAAATCAGTTCCAGTGTTCTGGTGATATGAGACGAGGCCAACTTTTACCCTAGTTAGGACTTAGTGACTTGAAAATTGGGGACCAAATACGTTTTTTTTTTCTTGGGTTGGGGAAGACTCAAGAAAATATGGATAAAAGAGTTTGAAATCAATACGAGCTTTTCGGGTACTGAAGAAAATATGACTTCTAAAATATAACAAATTTTTTTTTTTTTTTTTTTCCGAGTGTGGAGGGTGGAGGGAAGTGAAAAAACACAGCTAATTTTGCGAGTCATTTTGCTTTATTCATCGTACTCCGGAACCAAAATGTAATAAATCTTCAGAAAAGTATGCATGTATAAATACTTCAGTGTTGACTTAATGCTTTTCATGTTGCATAGGCTTTTAGGAAGCATGATTTTTACCTGCTGCATAGCAGTTGAATCATGAATGATAGCCTTAAAGCTGCTATTAAGGCGTTCTCAAACTTGACTATTGTAGTAAATTTTGATGCACAGGTGCTATAGAACTTTCTATCCTATCAGATTACTATGGCCGTGAAATAGCTGCTTATGACATCCAAACAATCCGGTGTGATTTGTACGGGCAGGTTGGAATATTCCCACACACTTCTAAAAGTTAGCTGACTTTTTCGGTGAAAGCTCTGTCGTCTAATTTTTAAATAGTTTCAAAACAGGACAAGAGCTTCAGTGAAAGGGCTATGCTGATCTATGACGGGCTTCACTATGATGCATTGGCTGTAAGTTAAAATCGTCTGATCTCTGTGTTAGTCGAAAATTAAGAGATTTAATTGCTTTACTAGGAAGTGTCATGAATTCTGCTTGTGGTCTGAATTTACTACCCACTGTCATGTCGTACATATAGACGTCTTTAAAGTTAATGCGACTCCTCTTTCTCATGTGGTAATAGATGTCTCCCTTTGAGGGTGCTCCAGAAGAATTCGATCAAACAATATTTGCTGTTCGAGCTGACAGAACCATCGGCCCAATTGAAGGTCTTGCTGTAACATTTGCAAAGGAGCAACAAAGGTACTTTCAGAATTCCTTGTATACTACTCCCTCCATCCCATTTGTCTCGTCTTCATGTTCTTTTCGGTCAATCTAGTCTAGTAAAATAAAAAGGTTAAGTAATAATTCAAAAATGGCATTTCTCCCGTCTCTGATAACTGGAGACTTCACCTGGGAATGTCGTTGAACAACATTGAGCTGATGCTTAGGATTGCAAGGAAAGCGACACTCATGTTCTAATTTGTTTAACTGATCGCATTTCAGGCTACGAAAATTTACGGACACTGCCAACTTCACTTTACGTTGTGGAGTTTGCCAAATCGGTGTCAAAGGCCAGAAGGTAGGATCATGTATCTCGAGTATCAACATTTTTTTTTCAGTTATATATTTTTTTGTCGATTTTTGACTCGAACTCTCCAAATCGGGTTTATCGGAACAGGAAGCAGTGGAGCATGCTCAGACAACTGGCCATGTCAACTTTCAAGAATATAAATGACACCCCCATTAAGCTTGGCTCTTCAATTGTATTCTCTCATACCGAAAAGAAATACTAGAACTCGATATTTGACATTGAACGTCTTTCTTTGTTGAATCTGACCGTTGTATTTTTTCATCTGTGAGGAGCCATCTGCTCCAAATATGTCCTTGTTGTAAGACTCATTGTATTCATGAATTATTCACATGTATTTTACTTTTTCGCAAAATTCATCTTTTGGCGATTCTACAAGTTTGCTCTCCTATTTCCTGCTCGGTCTTTCAATGTAAACTTGGGATAACACATTACGTTAAGTGTTATATGTGATAGCATGCAAATCACCGAAGTCACTGAACCAAATTGGCTTACAAAAGGAGTCAATGTAGGAAATAAAGTAAGCGGAAAATATTTATAACAAAAAACTACACCGTATATAGAAAAATTGACAGAAGACCGATAAAAAATATAGAAAATATTTTGAACGATAACTTGCTCCATTGCCCTTTCCTTCCATCCGTCCCATCTCTTGCGCTAGACTCCTTGCAAACACAGGATCAGTGTCGACAGGTCGACTTCAACTCGCAAATACATCCTCAGTGTCGACAGGCCGACTTCAATTATCCGAATGATGTTTATTTTCAAGCGTGAAAAAAAAAAAAAAAAAAAAAAAAAAAACTTTTTCACTACTGCTATTATTATACCGTTTTTTTTCTAAATGTATCGTCATACTATACTATAAAAAGATGATATGTTTCTATTTTACACATAATGTGACGAAGGCAGTTAATTAAGCTTGGAAAAAAAATATATGAGTTGCTCTCCTTTTAGACGGGCTATTTTTGTCTGAAACAATAAGACGAGATTTTGTAATCATTTGACAGCCAAATGCGACCATTTCTAGAAAACAAGTTACCATAGGCCTTAACACTGGCTAAGCCATTGTGGTTACATTTGGCTATGAAATAGTCTCAAATTCCCGTCTTATTGTTTTAGACCAAAATGACCGTCTGAAACAAGTATTTTTGAAACCTTGTCATCCTGCATTTAACCAACAAATATAGATTCATTGAACTTTCATTTTATCCATTATTTTTACATATTTTTTTTGGTACATAAATACAACTTTACCTGTTTAAATTTGATTCCAAGAATTCCAACTCTATTAGTTATGGAGATCAAAAGCTTACAATATCCCGTCCTCATCGCGATCCTCCTCCTTGTTCTCTGTTTCGGTAAGTCTTCACCCTTAAACGCCATTTATAAAATCGCAGATTAAGTTCTGCACTTCCATTCACCTGTATCGGGGTACTTCTAACCGACTAACATATATATTGTATATTTGTATGTACTACACAGGCACATTAAGAGGTGAAGAGGATAGGTTCGATCCATGGGCACATTGTTCCAACTTCCCGTCATGTAATGAGGATGAGTGCACTGCCCGCTGTGCGGCTAAGTGGCCGAGGTTGAATAGAGGCTGGTGCGTCGATAAGTTGGAAAAGAAAAATGACAAATGTTGCTGCATGCCTTAGATATAATTTCATTTTTCTTGGGAGTTTTTGTGTTCTTAGACCATGTAAAATACAGAATAATTTCTGAAATAATATTTTTGAGTTTTACCTTCGCATTATGTTCTTTTCTAGAAAATCTCATGGAGGCGGTAGTAAAGAAAATATTATTAGGCGACATAAATTCACTTTCAGATGACCAACTAGCACCGGGAAATATACTGTAATACCAGAATCATGCAATCTAACATAGACTCGGCCCCCTGAATTTAGAGGCCCAGAAATAGAGCAAAACACTGTAAATAGACTCAAGACGTAAACCTCATAGAGGCGATACTACAGAAAATATTATCAGGTGACGCAAGTTCACTTCAGATGACCAGCAGCTAGAACGGCAAAATTACTAGTTGGCCTTTATCTCCGCTGAACCAGTCTGGTTTTTTCGTCAAACTCAGTTGATCCAAGAGACCAAGGGTCGACAAACAATTTGAAGTCGCAAAAATAAGAAGAACCCGAATAATCAAATAAATTTATTGAACTGTATCTTGAAGCGTCACACTGATTACACAGAATGTTTAATGAAGAGAAAAAATACGAGGAGTAACGCGAAATGCTAATGCTACGAAGAAATGGGCTTCTGAGATTCAGGTAGGTTGTTAACAAAGATATCATGAACCATAGTAACATACTCATTAATCTTATCTTCAGTCCAATCTTCGGTGTTTATCGGAGGAAGATACCTGACAGTTATATGCACAGGCCGAACTCGTAAGCCACCTTTCCTCCAGGCTTTGTGTGTGCCGATCAATACAATTGGGACTAAAGGAAGCCGCGTCTGTAGAGCTAAATGAACGAAACCCTGCAAGGAAAAAAAAAAAGTTCCAAGAAAGGCTTAGGAAATTCGATCAGAAAAATCAAAATTTAAATGAAATTAAGGATGCATAAGAACAGACATCATCATTGATCTCATGAAGCTCCGATCTTAAATGATAAAACGCTCTGAGGGAGATGACGTTAAACATACTTGTCAGTTTGATTAACTTACCTTCTTAAATGGAAGAAGCCTCCCATTTTTGGATCTTGTACCCTCCGGAAAAATGATTAATGACAAGTTATTCTTGTGAACTGCACGAGTCACCTTAAACAAGAAAAAAAAGACAGGTCAATGCCTGCTGCGTGCTTGAAACTTGAAAGATGAGATGAGACTGTCAGTTTTATCGAACTTTTGTGCATACTTCTTTCATTGATTTAATGGCTGCTTGAGGATTTGAGCGATCAATCCGGGGATGGTTTGCTAGAAAGTAGAGTTGTCCAATTAGAGGGTACCAAACGATCTACAAGAGAAGTTTACATAACTCAGGAATGAAACTGTCAAATTCATGCATAATCTGCCTTACAAATCTTATGCTAGAAGAAGTAAATCATTTATTGGCTGCACAGTTCTGCCAAATCACAGTACAAAATATCGGTTTTAGTCACGATCCCAAAATTGGTTTTCACAGCCGGGTTATCATAACCTTCAAAACTTACACAGAATAGACAAAATGCAGTAACTCAACCTATGTTCACTAGTCACGACCATAAATTTGTGCAGAGAATGACGGTATTAAATATAAGTTTCAGACATGAGCTCGGGATCAGCTGTCACACCCTAATCATAGTAACCTTCAAAACGCATACCAAGCATAACAATACTAATTTGATTTAAACATGCACCTCACAGTAGTACAGTACCTCAGAGTTAGTATGTAAGTACAAGATGCACAGGCATAAACTTAAAACTCACTTCTTTCTTTGCGATGGAAACAGTTCCGGTAGGAGTCAACCACATGGTAAGAAACATGTCGATGATTGATGCATGGTTACTGATGTATATAGCCCTCTTCTCAGAATACTCCTTTCCCTCTATTTTTACAGTGTTTCCAAGAATCCACACCTGCAACAAACATTCTGAGAAATCACCAATACGGACACAACCAGAAGCTCAGACAACCTTCAACTCAGTTAAAAACAACTAATTACTCCCCCATTTCAGGCAATAACGTATATGCGCTTATTGACTGAAATAGGCAAAGTATATAACAACAGAACACACATCCAATAAACAGAAATCCAAGTGACACAGAAACAAAAACAGGAAGTTTATGCATTTAGTTTCCAACTTTCCAATCGAATTGGTGCACGACAAACAGTCTCTGCCCTAAAAATATGTCTGATACAAATTCCCGGATTATAAAACACAGAGCAGTGAGAGCACCACATAATTAGGGCCGGATAACATGACACATTGTATGGAACCGCTCAACTGTCTACATGAGCTACGACAGCATTACCCAATACCTCAAAAGCTCTCACGAATATCACGGTATAAGAGGGATCGGATGTATCCAGCCTTATCCATGGGTTAACAATAGCGAGAAACTATTCCTGAATGACCCATAATACAAAATTCATCGAAAATTGCAGTCTATAAACAAGTGTCTACTTAAAATCTCAATACAACCCCTAACATCCAGCAACCACATAGTTTTTCCAAAAGACCCTATAAAATTCTCGAGGGTAAGACTGCGTACAACCGGACATCTCCATACATTTGAGAACAGGAGAAACAACACAAAACAAAGACAATAATCAAAAGCAAAAACAATAGCTAAAGAACAGAATCAAAACATTAATCACTTACTACTAATCTTCCAGTGAAATGTCCAAAATAATTCCCTTGTCTAGCTCTTTCATAAGGCCATGGTAACAGTAACAACATAATGAATGTCCAAAACAAAGTTGTAACCAAAATTACAACAAAACATGTCACAATTCTAACCAAATACATTAACAAAGACAACAACCCATCATCATCATCATCATTATCATCATCATTATCATTATCATTATCATTATCATTATCTCGATACTCCTCGGCCGCCTTCTTTGGCCTTACCACCTCATCTAATAACCCTGAAGTTACTTCCTCGGAACCCGACCGCGATTTCTCGTCCATTTTGCTATTCTCCATTAACTAAATGACAATCAAACCACCTTTAGCAATCAAAACATAAACATTATACAGTAATGAACAAGAAAACAATGTAAAATAATTAATCCTAACGTACGATAGTAGCTGCAAATGTGAGATTTTAGAGAATAATGATTATTGTTATACACTTATACAAAGTAGTTGGCAGTTGAATCATAAAAATAAAGCCCACTTATTTTTCATAAGACCGTCTTAAACTTACAACAAAGTCATCGCGTTACACGAAAAGGGTACGTAAAACGGTCTCAAACAAGATTTTGTAAAAGGGATTTTTGATAAATACCCATTAAAGTATTTGATGAATACTATAATGGGTATGTGACAGAAAACGCAACCTAATTTTGGTGAGCAAGAAATACTTTAAATAAACAAAAAGAAACAAAGGATAAAGTGACACTGTCACAAGTCAAATAGACGTGAAACCGTTTATTACGAGAGCAGCTACGACGATGGGATTACTTACTGTGAATAACTGGTCGATGGTAGATATCCCAGTTTACATGAACAGTAAATAATGATTTATTGGGTGAATTTAGTGTGAATTTATTTGGGAATTGTGGAATTTTGAAAAGGAAAATGAATAAAATAATTAAATTGGGAAATGACAGGTGTTGAATAGTGAGATTAGGGTAATTATAGAGATTGTTGTAGTTGGGTAGGATGATAATAATCCAGATAATTTGGGGAAGAAATTTGATTGGATTGACTTGGAAAGTGATGAGGAGATGAATTGTGAGGTTGGTATTTGTTTCATTTTTTCTTCATTTTTTGGGGACCTAACATCCGAGACTCTTATGTGTGAAAAATATAAAATTTAGGGACTTAAATCTTGTGTAAATACAGTATAAATAAGTCGGAAATTGTGATACAAAATACTATAGTATATCGTTTTTGGGTGAAATTTAGGTATTTACCGTCAACAACCGTGTATAATTCTATCATCGCGGGTGCTTTCACGAAAAGGTAAACAACTAGTCCAAAAATTTATACGAAATATAATTTTTTGATAAAACTCGATAATATTCAGCTAGTATTTTTAAAATTTGATTGATTCTTAATTTCTAAATACTCTGTATGATCGATCCATTGCGGGTTTTCCGTCCAATTTTATGTTCCATCAAGTGTCCTTATAACTCATTACCTTAATCACGTAAAAAATTATACTAGTATTAAATAAATGAATGATGTGTCAAAAGATAAAGATATACTCGTATTTTGAGTAGGGATAGATCAAGCCGACTACGGTCTACTTTATATCGCAGTAGATATTAGCGTTGATAACTTTGGATGTAATATATATCTGGCACTTCAAATACGAGTATAAGACCGTCTCACATACGAGTAGTACACTAGTACTTCACTAGTGTGCAAACTTAATTCAGCATTGTCTATAGTTAGACTTCTTGAGAATGGCCCAAATCAAATAACCAAACAACTTACAAGAACCTAATTACACCTCAATCAAACAATCCAAACACGACTCGAAACTCCAAGACTTCAAATCCGATCCAACACGACAAAATTTTGCTAGACCCTATATTAACCCAATTCAAAATGGAGCAACCTAACCCACATGACAAAATGACGTCCAAATTAACAAAATTGACTCGAAATGAGTTGCCTCATTACCACTTTCAAATCCAAGAAATAACCCGGCCCAAAGTGAATCACATACCTGAATTTACTCTAATTGTACCTCATCTGATTGACCCGTTAGCCATGTCTACCCATAGCAAAAGACGGACAAGACAAATCTAACGAGTTCACCTTCGTTTCAGACAATTTTTAGTAGCACCTAAACTTCAGGCTCTCAAACACGGGTCAGCTATACCAACCAAAGATGGATTTTATATACAGGTGCAATGAGAGAAACCAACCAGTAAGCATATATTGAAATATGTAACAAAGTGTGAGAATTCCTCTGGGATTGTACAAAGACAGAGTACAAGGGGATTGGGGTGGTTACTTTAGCTTTGCAATCTTCGGGGCAGAAGTCTCGTCACTTTTTCTTTGATGCGCGCTTCTTTCGTGACTTTGTGAAACCTCCACTCTCCTGTCAAAGAATGTAAATGATTGGTGGACATGGTAAATGATAAACACTTGAAACCAACAAGGTTGAGGGTTCTTTTCTATGTGGAAGTAGACATATTAAGGTTTATATAGTGGTACTTTGGTTGTCAAATGAAACACAGGAAATTTAATTGGTGGAAAGTGCTAATATGGTCGGTTGTTTGATTGATAAAAATTACATAAATTGAACTTTCCTGGCAATTCCGATTCCTTTAACATGTAGTATTGCATTTAATGTCTTCGGCCAAACAATCTTTGCTACATTTGAAATGTAAAATTATAGGAATTAATCCTTCCTAGGCATTTCGAATTCATGGTGAACCAAAGAACCACTGAAATGTATGAGCTAATAATATAAAGAGCAAAAAAATATTACAGAACTAACAGAAGTATAATGCAGTGTACCTTTTTGTAATGCCGGTAAGCAAGTTGACCATGCAGCTCTTTTCCAGTCCTGGTAACATATACCTAAAAAATTCACTCTACATTAGGGTTTGATACTAACATAATGTCATAACTTGTGCAAATTAGGAAATAATACTCCGCACTACTTGTGTAAGATTGTTGTATGCATACATGATACATCATTGTTACTATACTATATTAAATGGTTACAGCAGTTGTACCTACGAAGCACAAGGCGAAGGCGCGTACGCCTTTTGGAAGCAAGGCGTACAACAGTCATATATGAGTTTTTTGCACTACAAGTATTATGTCCCAAAAATATAGGCAGCATGCAATTTAAGGCTCATTGGTATAAAGAAAAAATTATTGTTCCAGTAAACTAAAATCCATGTGGTACTTCCATTTGACTCATTTGGAATTTTGCCTTTAATCCGAGTTATCTAAGAAAGATAACACTTTTAACTTCATAATATGGCTAATTAAATCCATAATTTCAAGAGACCATACAGAAAAATCCACTATATACTAAAAGATTAACACATCTCTAAATTCTCCCGCTCAAATTTCCCGCCTAAGTGATATTTTACTTAACAATATTTATTTCCTAATTAATTAGTCTTCACTATCTATATTTACTATTGAACAATATTTATCTTCTAATTAATTTTGTAACATCTATCATGGTTTAACTTTTACATAAATGAGGCTAATAAAATATTTCCTTGGGATTAT
>VHZZ01004378.1:14500-25028 GCA_009801015.1 Silene noctiflora | reverse complement strand
GACTTCCTCTATCAACTTTTCTCTTTGTGACCTCGATGAAACATCACATACTGAGCCAGTTATGGGCATTCCTCTATACTTCCACTCACTTAAGCAAGCTTGGAGATTAGTTTCATTTCGCGCACATGTATGCACCCTCGCTCCTAACCCAACTAGCTCCTCAACTATAGCATGCCTGCCCAGTGCCCATCATATATCAATCGGATATATATATTTAAGAAACTCTCGAAGTTTGCCCGAGTTTTATTTTTACAAGAATCATAAACATTTGGAAAGTCATGATAAAGTGATACTATTACAAATTGTAGTTTGTCAAATGACTTGTAAAGTTGTAATGAGTATGAGTCACGATAACACATTTTTCTGAGTTATTTTGGATTACCCTACCATCTAAAGTTATATACGAATATACAAACAAAACCGAGAAAAAACATGTATAACGTAAATTTGTTAGATTAATATTTCTTTTGTCTGAGTTAACGGTTTTTGTTCACTTGACCTCAAAAAAAAAGTACCGAGTAAATGACTGAAACAAAGGAGTATAATTATTTATCGAGTAGAATATGGAGCCATACCCGATGCCTTTGGTACCGCCGGTAACAAGGGCTGTGCAACCCTCTAGTGACCAACGTTGGTTGCTACCTATAGCTGCCATCTTTCAATTTCTAAGTGCTTGTTACTGTTATTATTCTTTGTTTTATGTTTCTTGTGTTTATAGGAGAGCTAATCTTTTGTTTATGGTAGGCATGGGATTGTAAGTTTGTAACCTGTCCATTCCGTTCTTTAAGGTCGTGTTCTTTTTGGCTTACTTTTAACTCTCATTCAACTCAGTTCAGCTCACTTAATAGATTTCAATTTAGTTCAACTTCATTCAGTTTAGTTCAGTGGTTAACAATTAACATGCACTTGTCAGTTCAGCTCAAGTCGTTTTAGAATAATGTCGTTTTACTAAAGTTGGTTTTATCTTAACTATATTTTCATAAAACAAAGTGTTCATATAAGCACAAATAAGGGCTATATTTAAGAATAAAATTATTTTCCAAAATGAAATTAAATTAGTTATTTATGACACAATTACACGTAAATTAATGTCACTAAAGCTTGATTTAAACTTTTCTTTCCTTTTGCGGTACCTTAAATGCAGCTCTTAGAGTTGCATCTATCATTTTCCTTAAAAATAACACAATTATATTCATTTTTATAAAAAACTATTCTTATTTAATAATTGAGTTATCCGTTTGTAAAATGTGACCGTTTAATAGTATCAGACCGTCTAATCGTACAACAAGGGTTACCCACTCTTAAGAAAAGCAGAGAGAATGACCATGACAAACTAAGTACCACGAAAATTCACAATACTTTTTGCATGTGTAGTGTTTACCTAACACAAAATTGGTAGCCAGTTTAATTTGTTCGACCTACCATGGCCACTCATACAATACAAATTCTCATTTGTAACCGATATTTTTCGTCAGAAGCTTATAACCTCTTATAAGATGTAAGTGGAAGGACAACTGTGTGCTTGAATTTGGTTACATCTTTTTTCGTCATTCTTACTCGTACTAGCCAATAGTAAGTGAATTGTACATCTAATGTACTACATCAGATGGTGTAGTTTCTGAGCATTCGGATAAAGTTTTCGAGTTTTGTTTTAAAAATTATGAGTTTTGTTATAAAGTTTCTGAGTTCATTTACTTAAACATTAAACTCAAAAAAAATTACATTAAAATCAAAAAAATTACATTATAATAAAAAAAATTACATATAAGTTCAAAAAAATTTGAGTTTTGATGTTAGAAAACTAAAATGGAATTTATAAACTTTATAAAGCTCAAAAAAATTACACAAAAACTCAAAAATTCATTAAGTGTGAGGTAGTACATCTGATCTATAATTTTTTTTTCTCACTAGCCAGGGGACCAATGACCAATCTAGTAGATAGCGATCATAGTACTCGTTTATTGTTACCCCAAATAATTTCAAAAAAAACAAAATTTTAAATTATCGGTTTTTATTACTTGAAAATCTCTAAAACTGAGTTGTTAACAAAAATAGTAAACTATAAGAAATTTTTTTTACTGTTACAAAACATTATTGTATAATAATGTTATGGATGTCCATAAATCACAAGTATTATGGATGTCCATAAATAGATGTAATTATGTTTGTCCTTCTACTTTCCTATGACATAACTCTCACTTGTATACATGTATACAGTATATATACCTCTTTGTGATAATAAGAAATACACGCCTCTCTACTATTGTTTAATCTTTCCTCTACATTATAACAGTTACCACATAATTTCATTTCTAACTCCGCTCATGTACTAATAGCACCGTGATTGTATTCTAGTTTGTAATTCTCACTTCTAAATTACTCTGTATTTATAAATTTTGACTACCCAAGTCTTTTTATAGGTTTTCCGGTGTAGCTCGCTAGCTACACTATGTGTGTTATTCTTTTAAGTTGTGGGGAGCACCGAGCATGTGCACTAACCACTTTTCAAGCCTAACAGACACTCAAGCGAGGGGCGTAATAGGAAATAAATATAAAAAATTGTTGGTCCTCAACCATAACTTTAAGGTTTTGATTGAGATGGTTCATCTATCACCAATAAACATAATCTTATAGTATTAACCGTATATAAATATAAATATAATCGCATATTATAATTATTACAAGTACATGATAAACAAAGACGATACAATGTATAACATGGGATATTATTTATTGTGAAATTGGTGTCCCAAAATTATTACCCAACAAAATATAAAATAAAAACTATTTAATATAGAAATAAGCCATTAATAGAGAAGCCTCCATCAACAAATATAGTTTGTCCGGTAACATAAGAAGCAGCAGGCATACAAAGAAATGCAACAACTGTTGATATTTCATTGGCTTCACCACCTCGTCCCAAGGGTACCCTTGTCTTCAAATCTTTTAATATTCCGTTTTTGTCCTTAAACATCTGCCATTTCATAAAATCAAACACATTACGTCAGTGACAGAGTTATGGAAGATCTAGCAAGGACGCTCGTAAAAAAGAAAAAAACAACAACAATAGTTGCATAATAAGAAATAGAAATATTGACGGTATGTTAAGTATATTACATCTTCGGTAAGAGGTGTTATTATGGCTCCCGGAGCAATTGCATTAACTCGAATGTTGTCCTTTGCCCATTCGCATGCCAAATTCTTTGTTAGTTGGTTTATTGCGCCTGCGTATTGATTAGTAAAGGTCAAAAACAACTTTAGAGAAGGTAAACAAATTAAAACTTAATTTGACTATATATTAATTAAAACTCTCAAATTATACCTTTAGCAGGACCATAAACAGATCCAACAGCACAAGCAAGTTGACTAGCAATAGAAGAAATGAATATTATGGTGGCCGTCTTTGAGGTCTTGAAGAGTGGATACGAGAGTTGTGATAGATGGTATGCTGACTCAAAGTTAGTTGCCATTACATGAGAGAAATGCTCTTCTGTACAAGTCGCGGTTGGTTGGCCATTTGTTACACCACCAGCGTTATTCACCTGAATCAAACATCGGATATAGTCAACTTAATAAAAATGAAAATATGTCGCGAGTTATATTTTTAAGGGGAATATAGATCTTACTAGTATGTTCAATTTTCCATTGAAAATAGAGGTGACTTCCTCTATCAACTTTTCTCTTTGAGGCCTCGATGAAACATCACATACTGAGCCAGTTATCGGCATTCCTCTAGACTTCCAATCATTTAGGCAAGTTTGGAGATCCGTTTCATTTCGAGCACATGTATGCACTCTCGCTCCTAACCCTACTAGCTCTTCAACTATAGCACGCCTGCCCATATATGAACCGGAATATATTTAAGGAGCTCTCAAATTTTGGCAGGCTTTATTTGTAAAAGAACTATAAACATATGCGAGGTCATCATGAATCATGATCGATAAAGAGGTAGTACTACAAATTGTAGTTTCGTCAAATAACTTGTAATGAGTCTGAGTCACGATAACACAATTTATCGAGTCATTTTGGATTACTCTACCATGTTTCAAATAAACAATACTTACACACCTTATATTCGCGTTACTTTTTTATAAGAATAATAAGAATACAAATATAATTACTTTCGAAAAAAAAGATTATTTTCTTTGTTTGGTGATTTGAGAAATTAACTAATTTAAAGTGATTTTCGCCTTTAGTGATTAAAAGTGTAAAAATTTCTACAACTCTTCCAAAAAAATATATGTTTATCAAAGATGTCATTAATTTAGAAAGAAGTAAGTATTTTATACCACGGGTGAGAAATACCTTAAACTAGTTTTGTACCCGTGCAACTTTGCATAGACTTGTTGTTAAAAAATTAGATATAGATAATTTTAAATAAATGCACACACTAATGTTTATGTTATATAGTTCGGAGTATTGTGTATTGTAAATTAAGTCACATATTCGAGAGAGCTTGAAATGGGTTATAACTATTGAACGGTAGTGATAAAATATATTATTGTCTAGAATTTTAACTAATAAACAATTCATAAAAACCACAATAATAATTTATTTACAAAAATTTAGAAGAGACAGTCTTTTACTAAATTATCGAGCGGTTACTAATTTGTCATAAAAATGTTATTGTATACTTTTTTTTCTTGATAATCAAATAATTCATGTAAATTTACATTTTTTTTTTTTGTATAATCATCTGCTATGAAACACGAGGAAACATACATCTTTGAAATAAAATGGATTATATAATTTCTATTAAGTAGTGGGGGTAGTGGTGGGGTAGTCAATTTTTAATGTTTTTTAATCCCTATAAAATTGATTAGTCAATCAGAGTTTTTAAAAAAACTTGGCATTTATATATAGAAGATTTCATATTTTCATGTCACCAGAGTGAAAAAAATAACTTAAATATTAGGCCACCAGCCCACCATACTAAAATTGGTGAATAGCAATATGGGTTAGATTATATGATCATTGATTGACCGTTAACCACCACCTTAAAGTTTTGATTGAAATATTTAGATTCCAAGGTTGTATATCGAATATTATGCAAATACTTATAGTGCACAAAATTTAAGTTATACTCGTATATGCCCAATAAATGTACGTTTTCAAATATATATTAACAAAATCACATCTAAAATTATTTACGTTATATGCATATAAAACCGAAAAACAACAAGAAGTATAACGTAAATTTGTTTTTGTTCACTTGACCTCGAAAAGAAAAATAAATGACGTAGACAAAAAAAGTATAATTAATTTATCGAGTAAAAAATGGAGTGATACCCAATGCCTTTGGTACCGCCGGTAACAAGAGCGGTGCAACCCTCTAGTGACCAACGTTGGTTGCTACCTATAGCTGCCATCTTTCAATTTTCAAGTGTTTGTTTAATTTTACTAAGTTATTCTTTGTTTATAATGTTTCTCAATTAAAATGGAATCGAGTTTGTGAGTTGTGACCGTCATTTTCGTACTTTTTATAGGGGATTACTAGGAGAGCAAATCTTCTGTTTATGGTAGGTGTTAATCCTTGACCTATCCAATTCTTGTGTATTAAGGAGTACTCTTTAGCACGGGTCTTAGAAATGTCACAAATTAAACCTTGGGATTGTAACCCGTCCCTTCGTTTTGTAAGGCCGTATCACTTTCGGCTTACTTTCAGCTCTCATTTAATTCATTACTTCATTTTAGTTCAGCTCATCACTTCAGAGTTCAGCCCATGCAATTCAGTTCAATAGTTAAGACTTGTCAATTTAGCTCAAGTCGTTTTATAATAATAGCGTTTATATAAGCAAAAGTTACAAATAACACAAATTATTTTTATAAAAATAATTCTTATTTAATAATTAAGTTATCCGTTTATATAATGAGACCGTTTAATAATATAAAACCGTCTATCGTTATTCGTATGACAAGTGTTAACCACTCTCGAGAAAAGCAGAGAAAATGATAATGACAAACTACTAAATTACCACAAAAATTCACATTACTTTTTGCATGTAGCGTCTACGATTCAAATTCTCATTTGTAACAGGTGTGAACATGTCACAAATTGTGACAGATTCAAAATATAACTATTTTAATAAAAGAATATAACCATTATTTGATATGTAACATTTTATGTGTGGTTACATTTTATCTTAATTAAAATGATAACATTTATGCTGTTATAATTTATGACTGTCATAAGCAAGACCCGTCAGGTCTACCGACGCAAAATAAGTTCTACCTACCATGGCCACTCAAACAAGCTTGAATTTTGTTGCATCTTTTTTGTCATTTTTAGTACTAGTCCATGACCAATCTAGTAGATAGCGACGGTAGCATTCGTTAGTCGTTACCCCAAATTTCAAAAAAACAAAAATTAAAATTATCGGTTTTTATTACTTGAAAATCTCTAAACAAAAAACAAAAATTAAAATTATCGATTTTTATTTTTGAAAATCTTTAATAAGTCGTTAACAAAGATACTAAACTATAAGAAAAACTAGTTTTACGCCTGTGCAAAAAATGCACGGGTTTAATTTTAATAAATTGAAAAAATAATAAGAAGGTGAATATATTTAATAAAAAATATGATTTTAGTATTATAGTCATACCGATGTAAAAAGGAAAGAAATTTATACGCTTAACTTAGACGTAAGTAAAAACAACGCATTCGCTCGACATTATAAAAATACACAAATACTTAGTTTTTTAAATAATGATTTTTTTTTTCTTTTATGAATTGGCTTGTCTATATTTTACTTGTTATTATTCATTCGGTTTGTTATTTTTTAATTTTTTTAATTTATTAGTTTTAAATTTATTAATTTGTAGTTGTTGAACATATGAATTTCTGTATAGTTTTTTTTTTGTGTGTGTGTTTTCTTTTTTAGCATAAATTTTATGTAAATAATTTTTTTATCATAAACTTAACATATGAATATGAATATTCTGAAATCTGAAGTTTGTAAAATAAAAAGCAAATGAAATTGGAGGAGAGGGAGTAATTAATTGGAAGAAATGATCATGGGGTCCATTTACCCTAAAATCAAGCCACCAATAAGAAGCCTATAAATGCTTTGGCTTTTATAGATAGGGGATATGGGTCAAACTACCAAATTGGTAAAAAAAGTGAAGGTCATCTGTCAGATTGGTAAAAAAACTATAGATTGTGACAAATTGGTAAAAAAAGTGAAGAATTATGACAAATTGGCCAAAAATGTTACATCTTTCTCAAATTTCCATTATTCCAAATAAATTTGACAAAACTACCCTCGTGAAAGTAACGCGATTTGAAAAAATCTCATCCGCAACTCGTCCTTAGCAACTGAACTATGATTCCAATTTCAAAATAATCCAGCCTTAACCAAACTCGATATGGACCGAATATTTCTTCAAAATTAATGATTGACAATAAAATAATGAATTCAAAATGGCCTTTATTCAAATGTTGAATAGCCAAATAATTGATTTCGCCATGAATGACTCGTACGTCGTAACTTATAATAATTCATAGTCTAACCAATAAATTTCTCTTAAGACGACACTATCCGTTTAAGTTAGGACTGGTCAAGTAAATACCACTAGTATGTATAAATAAGAATGCATAGGGACAAACAATATGTTTGTCTTTTATATACAAGTGGTTGATACTTGACCCGTTTTATATTTTGACGAATATTGTCGTCTTAAATGAAAATTTGTGTAGTCTAAAATTAATTGAGCGGCTCATCCTAAAAAAACATATTATATATAAGCCGAAAATACTCGTACTGCCATATTTACCAAGTTTTCGATTTGTGATTTTAGTTTGGGTCATTAATTTAAACAATGGTATTTAATTGTAAAAATAATAAATTACATAATGTTTTAGTTTTTTGGTCAATTTGTCACAATTCTTCATCTTTTTTACCAATTTGTCGTAAGTTGTAGCTTTTTTACTAATTTGACAAACAACCTCCACTTTTTTTACCAATTTGGTTGTTTGGCCAGGGGATATGTTACCATGTAATTTGATTTCTAGCTCCGCCCATATACCAACACCATGATTGTATTCGATTTGTGATTCTCACTTCAATTACTCTGTATTTATAATGTTTGACTATCCGAGTCTTGGTCAACTACCTTTTTTACCCTAATACTCATTAGAAATGCAAGTAAAATGATAGATATATCCGAAATAAAATAGATAAATAAATAAAGTATTATTGTAGACACATCCTCTCAAAAAAAGAGCTACATGCCTACATGCATGATACATTAAAGACAACATATGGAATG
The DNA here is from genome assembly GCA_009801015.1 of Silene noctiflora. Taxonomy (NCBI): domain Eukaryota; kingdom Viridiplantae; phylum Streptophyta; class Magnoliopsida; order Caryophyllales; family Caryophyllaceae; genus Silene; species Silene noctiflora. The sequence continues at coordinate 16,760 of VHZZ01004378.1, read as the reverse complement.
ACAATTTATTTTCAATGTAAATCTTCCAAAAAACAATTTACTTATAACGGATACAACCCGTCAAAAATTTGATCGGACTGCTGACATAATTAAAACAAAGCGTCTTGCTTGTGACGGACAGTGAGGCCTCCATCAACAACAATAGCTTTTTCTCGTCGCTCTGTCACCTGCATTATTTGGTTTAAATTTAGAATTAATTAAATATATGTACTATACTAATAATTAATTCATAACATATTGCATGACTAATTACATACATTAATCAAACCTTATTTCAAAAATCAAAACATTACGGAGTATTAAAGATTTAAGGGTGTATAGACATTTACCCTTCGATTAAGAGGAGTCGCTATAGATCCAGAAGTAACAACATTAACTCGAATGTTGTCCTTTGCCGATTCACATGCCAAGTTCCTTGCTAGCCGGTGCAATGCTCCTAAGTGAAGCAGAAAAATGAAAATTATTTAGAAGTCGGGGTTGGTTTACTACAATGAAAAAACTTCGGAATTTTATGAGGGTAATATATATTGATATATATGAAAAACGAAATATGGCTTGTATGTCGTACCTTTAACTAGTTCATAAACAGATCCAACATCAAACGCCGAGTAACTAGTAATAGATGAAATGAATATTATGGTGCCGGGTTGAGAGTTTTTGAAGAGTGGATACGAGAGTTGTGACATATGGTAAACCGACTCAACGTTCAGTGTCACTATTTCATCGAAATACTCCGACGGATAATTTATAAATCCATTAACAAAAAAATAATGGCTACCATATGTCGTTCTAGAGTCTTTCATATCGTCATTGTTGATGTACTTTGTTTTTGTTAGCATTTTGCACTTTCGACACCCTCCGACGGATAATTCGTTAGCTGTTCTTAATCAGGTGTCTCGATTATCTCATTACGTTTCATTTGAAGTATGTAAAAATGGTTATTATTTTGGCATTGCAGATTTTACTTTTTTCACTTTTTATATTTTCAAAAGTATTTATCCCCGTGAGATAACAAGTTAAGTAAAGTCATAACTGAGTTTAAATTCTGTTAGCAACAAATTTACCTCGTGGCATACAACTAGGGTGGTCAAACAGGCAGGTTGGGCTTGACTTGGAAGACCCGAAACCAGCCCAAGACAGGGGGGCTACATACGGGCCGGGCAAAAAGTGAAGCGGGGGAGGGATTTCAGCGGGCCTAGGCGGGCAGGTCGGGGTTGGAAGCGGGTCAAGCTTAACGTGAAGTACCCGGAACCAACACGAGATAAGGGCCAGGTTGGGCTGGACTGCATGCAGCTCGAAAGTGACCCGAGGGGCGGGGCGGGTCGGTCCATATGTTTAACCTTCCCTACATTATCTACATGATACAACGATACTGGACCCTTTTGCCGTTGACCCGTATTTAGGGATGGCAATAATGGCCTAAATCGAACCGAATCGAAGGAAAAAGTTTGATCCAAATCCAACTTTTGAAAACCCATAACCGATCCACTATTTGAAAACCCATATCCAAACCAACTATTGGAAAACCCAAACCAAATCCGAACCCGATCCATTCAAATATTTTTGAAAATTTAGGCTTTATTAAGTGTGAAATTTCAAATTTGTCATATTAGATGAATTCTTTATATGGCCAAAACAAATTTTTGGATCGGGTTTTAGATTATATGGTGGATTGGGTATGGATTTGGAGCGGATATGGATTTGAAAAAGTATAATGGATCGGGTATGGATTTCAATATTTTGAATATGGATCGGGTTTGAATATAGATCAGTGATCCAATAAGTAAGTAGATCGGGTTTGGTTCTCGCAAAACCCGATCCATTGTCATCCCTACCCATATCAAGTTCCTTTTGCTAAGAATGACGCATGTCCTTAGGTGGGGAATTAGTCATTCTTAAATACGTCAAAGTCTTCATATGACAATTGACACATATTCTTAGCTGGAATATCTGGAGATATAACTTTCACCAGACGCCATTTTTTAATGTAAATTCCTAATTATTTTCTAGAAGGTCTGCTTATAATCGTCCTCTTACAACTCATTTCCTATTTGCTTTCCTACTTGCTCTTTTGCTTTCTATCACAGGCTTCTGACGAAAAGTCTCCGTCACAAATAGAACGTAGAATTGTGTTTTCGATGTCTAGAAATAACTTTCCTTTTTTTTTCTCTCTGTTTTCGTCTATTTCCCATCACATAACTTTGATAAAGCAGTTACGAATAGGGATGTCAATGGGGCGGGGTGGGTGCGGAGGAGGGGT
>VHZZ01004378.1:2077-13883 GCA_009801015.1 Silene noctiflora | reverse complement strand
CCGCCCCACGACCCATCAAATCATTACCCTCACCCGCCCCAAGTGGGGCGGGTGCGGGGCGAGACCCGCTAGAACCCGCCCCGCTGACATCCCTAGTTACGAATAATGTAAAATAATTCACCAATAAAAGTGGCCACAATCAACGATAAAACGAGTACACTTTATATTAATGTAGGTACTAAATAATCCTTTTGCGATATATATAAATAATAAAACGGTTACAATAAATGCATAAAAGGATACAAGAAAAGGATTCGTCGATAACTTAACAAGAGACCATTCTACTAAGTACTTCTACAACTCTGTAAATAAAAGGGTTTAAAATGAAAAGAAGCCATTAACAGAGACACCTCCATCAACAAATATAGTTTGTCCGGTAACATAAGCAGCAGCAGGCATACAAAGGAATGCAACCACGGACGATATCTCCTCTGCTTCTCCGGCTCGTCCTAACGGAATCCTTGCCTTGAAACTTTTAAATATTCCATTTTCCTCCTTAAACAACTGTCATTTCAACAAAGCGAATAAATACAATTATTCTCCTGTAAGACCGTTTTACTGTTACCGTGCCATTATGTAAAGAACATTCACGTATACAAATATCATGATTCGTTTAAAAGTTATGTTGAGGGTACGTTACATTTTCAGTAAGAGGAGTCGATATAGCCCCTGGAGCAACGACATTAACTCGAATATTGTCCTTTGCCCATTCACATGCCAAATTCTTAGCTAGTTGGTTTAGCGCTCCTGCACATAGATTTGCAGACGTTAGCTAATTTAGCTTTAGTTAGCTTTGTTGTTAAAGTCATGAGACATGATACTCATGATCTGGTTCAAATCCCGTCGGCATTATATTGCCCTTTTGGCTTTATTTACTCCCAACAAAAAAAATTAATTAAACAAGGAGACTTAGTTTTTTATGAGTTATAATTTCTTATGTAAATTTAGATCCTTGGTGAATCAATCAAATGCTAGTAAGTTGATTTATACCTTTAGCGGGTCCATAAACAGATCCAACATCACAAGCAAATTGACTAGCAAGCGCAGAAGTGAATATTATGGTGGCCGTATCTGAGGTCTTGAGGAGTGGATATGAGAGTTGCGATAAATGATAAGCCGACTCAAAATTTAGTGCCATTATATGAGAGAAATGCTCTTCAGTACAAGTTTCAGTTGGTTGTCCATTTGATACACCACCGGCGTTGTTCACCTGAACCAATCATCAAATATATTCGATTTGACAAATATGAAAATATGCCGTAAAATTAAATTTTTAAGGAGAAAATCTTACGAGTATGTTCAATTTTCCTTGGAAAACAGAGGTGGCTTCCTCAATAAGTTTTTCTCTTTGAGGCCTTGATGAAACATCACATACTGAGCCAGTTATCGGCATTCCTCTAGACTTCCAATCACTTAAGCAAGTTTGGAGCTCGCTTTCATTCCGAGCACATGTATGCACCCTCGCTCCTAATCCTACAAGCTCCTCTACTATAGCATGCCTAATACAAAACATTAATTTCGTTTCAATTAGTTGTCTACCTTTATTTCGCCTCTGTGCAGAATTTTAATCAAAGATAAACAACTGACAGAAACAAACAACTAAGGAGTAAATACCCAATTCCTTTGGTGCCGCCGGTTACAAGAGCAGTAAAACCCTCAAGCGACCAACGTTTGTTGTTCCCTGCTGTCGCGGCCATCTTCCGATCTTCAAACTGTATATTTTCTTGATTAATTTGCATGGAGCTTATGATTGTAATTTACTCCCTTTTATAGGAATGTAAACATAATGCTCTGTTTATTGCAGGTGTTAATCCTTGACCTTTCCAAATCTAAGAGAAATGGAAAAGTTTAGCCTTTTACGTAAGGTCTTATTATACACAATCTTCTGTTCATCGCAGGTGCTAATCCTTGACCGTTTCTATGTGAATGAACCCGCTTTACATAATAATTTGTGTAAGAATCGTTTTATAAGAGACTCGAAAGATATATATGTAGAAATACGATTCACGGAGTTGAAACTATGTTGATTGTCGCTGCTGGTACATATTACCTGTCTCGATACAATCATAAATAAAGACTGAAATAATATAAGGTATGACTAAGTAAGCGATGAAACTTTCAAAATAGAATAGGTAAACAAATAACCATTACAGTCATAATTTATTTTCAATATGGATTTCCAAGAACTAATTAAAATGACATGAAGGCATTAACAGTGAAGCCTCCGTCAACAACAATAGCTTGTCCGGTTACATAAGAAGAAGCGGGCAAACACAGGAACGCAACCACCGATGATATTTCATTTGCTTCTCCGATTCTTCCCAATGGTATTCTCGCATTTAATCCACTAAACTTTTTCTCGTCACTTGACACCTGCATTATTTTGTTCGAAATTAAACACTGTAGCAAAACATTATTCAGGCCGTAAAGGTGTATATAAAACAATTACCCTTTGATTAAGAGGAGTCGCTATAGATCCAGGAGCAACAACATTAACTCGAATATTGTCGTTTGCCCATTCACATGCCAAGTTCCTTCCTAACTGGTGCAATGCTCCTAAACAAAAGATGACACACATGGAATTAGACAATTCTATGAATAATACTCCTACTAGATGAAATAATTAAATCGAATGTGGCTCTTACCTTTAACGGGTCCATAAACAGATCCAACATCAAATGCCAAGTAACTAGTAATAGATGAAATGAATATTATCGTGCCCGTCTTTGAGTTCTTTAAGAGAGGATACGAGAGTTGTGACAGATGATAAACCGACTCAAAGTTCAATGTCATTATTTCATCAAAATACTCTTTCGTAGTAGTTGCTGTAGGCTGTACACCAGCCGCACCACCAGCATTGTTCACCTGAATTCAAATATTCAATTTATAAGTCATTTTAACATTTTGTCCATCATATTCTAAGGTTAAATTGAAAACAGGTGAACAAAGACAACGAAAATGATCGTGTATGTACTTACGAGTATGTTCAATTTTCCATCAAAAACAGAGCTAACAGTTTCCATTAACTTTTCCCTCTGAGGCCTTGATGAAACATCAGACACAGAGCCAGTTACAGGCCAACCTTTAGACTTCCAATGTGCTAAGCACGCGTCAAGCTCTGCTTCATTACGAGCACATGTATGCACCCTCGCTCCTAGCCCAACTAGCTCCTCCACAATAGCATATCTATACATATCACATTATCAAGTGTCGTACATATTAGTATCAGTTTATCTTACATAAGACCGTTATATTGTACTACAACAAAATTAAAGTTTGGAATTATACCCAATGCCCTTGGTGCCACCGGTAACAAGAGCAGTCATATTCTCGAGTGACCAGCGATTGTTAATCCCGACAACCTTTGAATCCATGATATATAATCTTTTGTTATATTGATTTGCATGGAATTGTCTACCTTATATACGTGTATTAGTGTACGGTAAACACTATAAAATTACAAGTTGTTTACTATTTTAATGGTTCCATTAAAAAAGAAGCCATGGCTACTCTGTCTTTCATTCTAGAGTCACTCATATCGTCATCTTTCAACTATTCTGTCTTTTTTTTTTCCCGGAAGGATTCTGTCTTTTTTTCCGGTCCTGATTCTCTCCATTTCTCCATTCCTCGGACTTTCCTTGTCGTAGTGTAGAGCTTTTAAGCTCTGTTCTACTCCCTCCATTCAACTCCACACTACCACTTTCTTTTTGCACGTTTGCCAAGACGTGTTTTACGCGGTAAATATCGTTAGCTACGTATTAGCAAAAATTATAAAAGTTAGATATTTATAATATACTCGTAAAAATGAATCAAACAAGATCCCACATGAATATAATGTCATTTACGTATTGAGAGAAAATTGAAGTTGAACACAAGCTTGTGAATAGTGTGCAAAATAGATAGTGGTAGTGTGGAGTTGAATGGAGGGAGTACTTGTTTCTCATGTCGAAGTAACATAAAGTTGACAAATTAGATGTCCTGACATCCCCTTACTACTAAGAGAATAAAAATTCTCTTAGTTTTCCTTCCAAAATGCATCCAACTTAATAAGGAAATAATTAAAACTTTCCTTTTATAACCTATTATCTTTTCCTTATAATATAATCTTATTATAATTATAATTATGATATAATCTTTTAATTAAATTCAAATTATAATTTTTTCATTATAATAAAATAAAATTGGTATTAAACTATAGATTATATATTGCTAAATTCTTCACAATGCAATATTAATTACTTTAGAAAATAACTTAACAAATACTTACTATTAGGTTCATAACAAAAAAAATTATTTTAAAAATTGAAAAAAATTATAAAATGAAATCCGTAGTTTTATGGTAAAAAATACTTTCATAAAAATACACATTTCATAACTTTACTCAATTCTCTTTAATTAGTTTTCTATTTCAATTTTTTTAATATCAAAATAAAATGGAGTGAAATAGCAAATATTAATAAGGTATCGATTTAAATAATACCTTAAAAAATAAAATCCTATATATACCGCGCAGTGGAGCGGGATCTATCCTAGTTATGAGTAATTAGTCTTATATGAAACCGTTTTATAGTATAAATAAATCATATTATTACGTTTTTATAAAATAAGATTGTTAAAAGTTAAATATGGTTGATATTTTTGCTCAGATTGGTGAAATAAATCAAAATTGAACTATAGAATTTTTCTTAACCTCTATCGGATTAGAGGTTTATAGTAGAGCAGATCAAGTGCGACCGACCCATTTGACTTGGCTCTTTCACTCCGCTGAATCTTTAGCAGGCTTGGACAAGAAAAATAAAAAAATAAACGGGTAACAGACAAAAAAAACTAGGTTTGCTAGAATAAATGTACGGGGTTGACCTGAACTAAACAAAAATGGCCATAAACAGCCCCCTAATCCCGCTATTAAAAATAATAACTTTTACAATCTTAACCAAACAAAAAACTGATTTAAATCAGGTCCGCAACCGGGTCCGCTTTTTCGAAGTGGGTAGGTACAAACATTGGAAATTTGCCCACTTAGTTAGCACGGGCTATGAAATAAGGTCCGTCAAACACTTTTTAGCAATTGAGCCCCGCCATATCGACCAAGCCCGCTTTTTATCAGCTCTAGTTTATAGTAGCAGCCCTATGACGCAAGTCATTACGTGGAGAAATTGGCATATTCACCAAATCAATTTTAAAATGAGTTTATAGTACCATATAACAAACTTATTGTGACTTGTACTACTGTATGACTGTATCTGTGTATGACGCATGACCTTTGCTGGAAAAATAGCTAGAATTTTTTTTATTTTTTTTATTTTTTTAAATTTTGTAAGATTGTTCTTAAAGATATTTAAATTTGAGCTCGTTGAATAAGTGTGGATCAATCAGAGATCGGTCATCAATTTTTGGTTGGACCCATAGATCAAACCGGAATATATCCAGTCGTGACGATCAGTTCAGGTCGGTATGGCTTACCGGCCCAACCCTCCTATTTGAGGAAAACAAACAACCCACAAATAGATAAGAGGAGTTTCAGTTTTCATAAAATGGGTATATACGGAGTATTTTTTATGTATTCGTATATATTTTATAAATAAACCATTTTATGTTTTTCATGCCCATTGCACTATTTTTTGCTAAAACTTTTAACTTTTAAGTTTTCAAATTATCTCACAATAAATTTATTTTGACCTATTTATCATAAGACTTACTCGGTATATAAATTCCATTATCCAAATTTTAGGCACAACTAAGCTATGTAATTATTAGTTTTCAGTTACCTTTTTAAATTCCAGGTAGTTTTCATTTTTTTTAACTAATTTTATCAAATAATAAAGTCTTATTTGTAGACACTTAAATTTTACCTTGGGACATTTTCAATCAGATTCACTTTTTAACTAGTCATTACTGCCTCCTATTCTATATTTTCTCCCCCTTTCATTTTTCCACAAGAAATAACAAAGTGAATTTGGACCACACAAATCCACTACCCCACATATCATTGAATTTGGTTCACTCATATCATTCCAAAAAAGGAAATAGGGAAGAATATCCGAATAAGGAAATAGGGAAGAAAATATAGAATAAGAGGGAGTACATTTTAAATAAAATCTTATTAATCAGGCATAGTTTTTTAACTAGTGCTATAAAAATGAACCTAATTGAAATTAACCCGGCTCAAAAAAGCAAAAAATAATTTAAAACCGAACAAAATAACATGTTTACTACTTCTAAATCATTACCGCCACCACCGTCACCACGACTATATCCACTTGGATATACATAAACTTAACAAAATTGATCCGACCCAAGTCATCTGACCTGACACCCGAACTAGACCCGAACCCGAATTAACTCGACCCAGTATAACCCAACCCAATTATTTATTGTTACAAACTGATTATTATCTATAAATAACTTAATTAATACCCGACTTGACCTAACCTGACCCAAAATCTATAAAGTCGAATTAACCCAACCCAAAGCGACTCGATTAATCCGTTTGCTAGATCTAGATACACATCTACATTGTATATATCATTCTAATTTTATGAGTTGTCCAAAAAAGGAACAATATACACATCTACTTACAAGTTACAACGTAGTGACACCTATTCAAATTATTACTCAATAGTCCACATTTTATACAACCCTTTTTACTAAACCAATTTAATAATTTGGCTACTCATTTCTAGGGTTTATATTTTTCTTTTATTCTCCACAATTTCAATTTCAATTTCAATTTAATTCAATCTATTTTACCCCGTCAATGGTGTAGACCATCCTGCCCAATTTCACAGGTAATTTTACTCTCACCCCAAATACATTCCAATCTACTCTTATTTGTTTTTTATTTTTATTTTTATTAATTTGTTATTCGCTCCGTTCCAATCATTTGTTTATTTTTATCACGAGGGTGTTTTTATCGACAGTAAACAAATGATTGGGACGGAGCGGAGCGGAGGGGAGGGAGTACTTGATTGATTAGTAGATGCCCTATATTTAGTAAGGGGGTTGATACACTTTATAGGTGTGAATAGGCTAAATTGTATACTGATAAAGACTTGTTATGTTATTTCTGGGAAATTAGTTAGGTAGTTTGGGAATTTATAGTTCCGGGTTTGGGTATCGTGTTTTCAAAGGGTAAGACTGCATATATCTGACTATTTTGCGCACCACGCTAATAGTTAGAGACTAATACAATTGGACCTTATTATTTCTATATATTTTTTATAATCGCGTGTTTTGAATTCTTTTTATGAAAAATATAAGTATACAATTTGTTGGGTAAGATTGCTTGCACAGTTTGGAATGGAGGGAGTGCCTTATTTTATACAATGTCGAAACACTGAGCTTAGGATGATAGAGCAATTGTTTTTGTTACGCTGTGTTGACCGTAATAGTTGGGGTTGAAATCATGTGATTGTTGGAGGGAGTGACTTATTGTGTATTGCCTGTGTGATTGCTGATTGCAGAGTATAATTATGTTCAGTAATTATTTTTAGGCATTAGAGAAACAAGCGAAAAGAAGGGGAGCCTTGGCGCACCGGTTAAGGTGTTGCTTTGTGACCGTGAGGTCACGGGTTTAAGTCTTTGGAGCGGCCTCTTGCCAAAATGGCAAGGGAAGGCTTGCCCCAATTACACCCTTGTGGTGGGACCCTTCCCCCGGAACCTCGCCTAGCGGGGACGCCATCGTGCACCGGGTTGCCCTTTTAGAGAAACAAGCGAAAAATGAAAGGGGTTTGAAACAGTGTGGTATAGGTTTTCTTGGAGTCAAGATCATTTGTGTTATTATGTTAGAGCTTCATAGTATTAGTTTCTTTCACTCATTAACATAGGGTAGAAGACATCTTTACGGAATGAAAGGCAAGTAAAATGCAGTCCTGTTGTTGGACGAATGAGAAGGAAAACAATGTGATTTTAGTTAGAGGCCAGCAAAAGAATTGGAAAGGAATGCTAGAATGTCGTATGTAATTTGCGAAAAAGGTGCATATGACCAAACTAAAGTGGCCTATCATAGTATTAAACTTGCGTGCGATACCTCTTTGTCGCTTCGTAAAGGTTTTAGCCTTGACCCTTTATTGACCTTTTGATACGTTAATCGTCTAATTACAGAGATACAGACTCTGGGACTGATTCCATGGACCTACTTCCAATCAGATGTCTCCAATGGGGCTTGGCGTCCGTCTTAGGAATAGGAGTACTTTTTGTTTGGGAGAACTTATTGGGTCTGACAATACTTTATAAGTTAGTGTTTGCAGAAGCCGATAATCCATAAGGAAAAATTCTTGACATGTTTTGATACCCGTTACTGCTGTCTGCCTTTGTTTCGCAAGATGGTCGTATTTTCTCCATATCTCAGGTCTCCTGTCTCAAATTCCAACTGCTTTACAATTTTCAGTCACACCTGTCTTGACCCTGCACTTTTTAAGAGTTCAGAATTCAGATCATTGGCGTTAGAAGAGCGTTCTCTTAGTCATGCACCAGAGCCCAACATTGAGAAATTTTAGTCCAACAAGTCTTAAACATACTTATCTAGAACTGTTCCGAATCTTTTTGTGTGATTTTTTTTGTGCATCATCCATCTTTGTGCTACTACTGACTGATTCTTGAGTTTATTATAACTCCGTGAATAGCTTTTTATCGTTTTCAAAAGTTTGACCATTGCGCCTTAGTAAATTATTTTTCTGTTGCATGTATTTTACCTCTGAAAGTTCTCCAACTTCTTTTAGTCTAATCTGATGTGCAGACTGCAGAATTCTGTGTTGTTTTATCTCTTTTTTTGTATAGTATCAAGTTCTGGATATACAAACTTATATCTTGGTATATGCGTTTTGAGGCTTATAAGCTGTATACTAATCACTTCCTCAAGCTTGATCATACTTCCTCAAGCTTGAAATTTACATAACTCTGAAGCTAACTATCTGTTTATTTAGATAGTTCAAGCCGTCACTGCTCTTAAAATGGATTGATGAATAGGTTACAAAAGCTTTAAACCACTGATTATTTATATGTTTTGCAGGTAGTGATTTAAGTGTGACTGCAATTTATGGAGACGAATCAACAGAACCAAGTCAGTATTGCTTTTCCTACACCAGATGTCACCGTGAAGAAAAAGCGAGGTCGTCCTAGGAAAGATCCGAGCCTAAACCCACCCAAAATTGCTTATGTGCCTCGTAAAAGGGGCATAACCCAAAGTTATGGTGAAAGCGTGCCTGTTCCTCCTGGATTTGAAGAATCACATATACCCCACCCTCAACATGTTGATCCTGTCAATGACAGTAACCAAGATTCCATGGTGGGCCAGGTAGTTACTGGTGTGATTGAGGCAGTTTTCGATGCAGGATTTTTACTCTCCGTTCGTGTTGGCGAGTCAAACACTTGTCTGAGGGGTGTGGTATTCAAATCAGGACATTATGTTCCCGTTAATGCTGAAAATGACCTCGCCCCTGGCTTACAAATGATTAGAAGAAATGAGGTGCCTTTCCCAGTTGAAAGCCATACTCATAAACATAGAAATAGAGGCAGAAAGCGGCGTGAACCCCTTGATGCATTTCAGTCAAATGGTGGTTCACCTGCTTCTAATCAATTAGCCCGGGTTCAAGCTGGACAACTAGCTATAGTGCCAGCCCAATCTCCCACATCAAACCTACTAGAGGGTAGAGGAACTCTGGTACCATTAGTTTTGCAACCTGTGAACTTGTCAAATGGAGCAAAGCCAGCTGTCGAAGTACACCCTGTTGCTTCTCAACCTGCTCACCTGTCGGCCTCTAGAAGCAAGCTCAACGGCGTCACTCAAGTTGTCCCTGAGGCTATCCCAAAAGGCTTAGAGGCAGATAGGAGTTCCCCTTCCCAACCTTTCGAAGAGTTGGTTAGTGTTGCCAACAAATTGAAGCAGGCCCCTCATTCAGCAGAAGTTCAAAATGACAGCGCAAAGTCATTTAGTAAACTGTTTACTAGCAATTCTGGGCTAACCCAAGAAGTCTCGGACATGAGTAAGCCTCTGTGTGTTGAGCCCCTCCAAGCCATCCGTTTGGGTCGGGCTGACCAGTCTGGACCAATGTCGCATCCGTTTTCCGAGAGAAGTACAGGCAAGATGACTGAACTACTGCTGGTGAGTACATTAACTCAAACTTCTCATGTCCATTTCTGATAGTCGTCAATAGGTTTCTCGTCGTTTTTCTGACTGAGATAGAGTAATGAAAATGGCTCTCAAAAACCTCTACAGTTCTTTTCCTAGATAGTAGTTCATTAAATTATCACCTGGAAACTGATTATTAATTATTGCAAATGAGAGAAGGAGAGAACTTATGGCTTTGTATGTGGGTTTTCCCTTATGCGGCTCAAAGTGGGAGTCTATTCAGGGGTGTAGAGTTATGTAATTGATGACTAAGTCTCGATTTCTTATGTTACTCTTGGGTTTGTTCTTGAGGTTACCACCATTATAAGGTTCCAATTCCAATGAAGCCAGAGACTCGTAATTCTTTTTCTCTGGATTATAATGAAACTAAGAAAAACGATTCACTTTTTTTATTGTGAAGTAGCAGTTGTTTATTTGACGCAATTTTCATCATGAGTCGTGCAATATAGTATCTAAGTAAGGCTGTGTACATCTAAATCTCTTATCGTGCCACTGGCTAGAACTTATCATGCTCTGGGGGTAATGATGTAATTACTTCCGTTATCTAGTAGCATCAATTTCTTGTGTGAAATAAATCAAATAAAACCTTTGTTCGCTAGGCTGTGCAAGAAAATTTGAAGGAGAGGCAGATGTCCGACACACAGCATCAAGAGTTCAGGAGCCCCTAACATAGTCTTGGTAAGAAGTTCCTTAAAATTTGATCCTATAAACCATGGATAAAATTTTGGGCTGTAGACGCATTCCCTCTCCAATGTCAGCTGTTGCCGGAATATTTTCCGACAGATCTATTTTTCCAAGTTTACAATGCTGAGCAGGGATGGGGGAAGGAACCGTAGCTGTTGTAACATATTGCAGAAAGAACTGTAGCATCCAGTTTTACATGTAATCTAAAAAACTCTCATGTTTAGTTGTTTGCAATTGTTGTACATTATACTATATACATTTTAGAGGTTTACATGTACTGTTGTCATTAGTTCCTGTCAATTCCTATGATCGGTGTCGCTGCCAATCATGGAATGATATAGTCTTTCACTGGCAAGTCACTTGACTTTTGTCGGACCGGTTTTCTCATTTCATCATTTCTCAAGCCTCATGGTACCTGTCAATTGCTTTTCTTTCATGTTTCGGCCTTGTAGGGAGACATTTGGAATATAGAGTCACCAAAACAGGATAGCCTAAAATATATACAAATTAATACCAAAGACTCCTCCAAAATGATCAGTAAGTCGTTTAAGACGACCGTATTGTACCACGCACGATAACACTACAATGAGTCATTTGAAAACCAATCAACTCCTCATCCCCAATATACTAAAAGATTAACAAAACTCCAATTTTTTTCCCGCTCAAGTTTCCCCCTAATTATTCAGCTTCTAAAGTGGTCCCCACTCTCATCAATTAATGTTATTATTATCCTCTTTATATTTACATGCTATAAATAAATAAATTTTTTCTTAATATATATCTTTACTCAAAAAATGATCAGTTAATATTCAATTATTTATGCTTTTAGTCAATGTAAACATGTAATCATATAATATCATCCTCTTTAAAAACAATGTTGTCAAAATAGTATTTATAGACGAAAAGGCTACACATACACATGGTGTATAAATTTTTTGTACACAAACCAATAGCTACGTGACACGTGGGCAAACTATAGTTAGCCAAGTTAGA
>VHZZ01004377.1:67542-78908 GCA_009801015.1 Silene noctiflora | reverse complement strand
TATATATATATATATATATTAGTATAGATAACAATCTTAAACACGACCTATTAATACTTACTTAAAATAAAGATGACATAAAAAAACGTCCTTTAATTCTTCTATTATTGTATCACTCATCAAATAGCTTCGATAACGTTTCATCATCTGTAAAGAAGCACTTCATCACATCCCATCTCGTCGGATGATCTGAAGATATAATCATTGTTTATATTCCGAACCAAATAAACAAAAACAAAACAAAATTTCAATACATACTGTCCAACAAATATCGTCCAAGAAACTAAATGAATGTTACGAAACAATTCCGGTACATAAAATATTGTGGTTAAAATGAGCATTTTAAATTATGAATAAAAAGGTGAAAGGATTAGTGGTCGGTTTATGAAAACTATTTCCCCTGCACAAAATAAAGTAGGTGTAAACTATTCACTGGGATAGAGGAAATATATATTGTGATATTGAAAAAGAAAATTAAATATTTTCGTACCAATAATTATAGGGATGAGTAAGACTATGGTGATTGATATAACTCTTCCTTGCTATTTCGTACTATTAATTTTCAGAAGGTTCATTTGGAGGTTTGGTTTTGTTAACCTATTCAAAAGGTTCCTATAATTATTGTGACGGGGACGATATTCTTGTACAATTTGTTAAAGAAAACTAACAATATAAATTTAGATTCAAAAAAATAAACAAGAAAGATTAGGAATATTCATACCAATATTAATAAGGATGATGATGGCTCCATGCCACGGCACATAGTAAACGGTGGTGAGATTGGAAGAATTTAAAGGTTTTTGCGCATGCGATAAAAGAAAAGATGATGACTGAATATATGAGAAATTATGGTAAATATAATTAAATAAGATCATTTACGATCATTGATGAAAATTTATGGAGAATGATAGGAAAATGATATGCAAATAATTGTAAACTTCCATTTTTATCATTTATATGTTGGAAAATTGCAGTTAAGGAGTACTACGTCGAATGTTAATATGTGCGATTTTGTACGAATATCATGCATCTCAAAATATATAATTTTAAATCGTGTTTGTACGCAATTTAATTTTAAAAGTTTTCTACAGTTTTATTTTGAGGAAACGGAAACACTTATGGCAATTGGCAATCATATAATATCTTTAACAATTGACTTTCTAGTAATGAACGTTTATGTGACCAAGTAATTAATTGATCTTCTAATACCTATTATTTAATTAACTAGTGTGTAACCCGTGCAAAAATCCGTGCAAAAATACACGGGTATAAAATCCATTTGATGACAATTTATGGAAAACATAAAATTGTTTCGTATCAATTATTTGTTGACCGCTGATTACAATATTTTTAGAATTCTCTGTTCTTACTGTGACCTCGAGGTAACCAAGTAAAGTTGTTCATGATTGAACAAAGTTTTAGGAAGATATAGACCAACACGTGAAATTGGTATTGCACAAAATACTCCCACCAAATATTGTCCCATCTCAAACATAACCGGATTAGTGGAATTTGAAGGAGTAAGTGTGAACCATGTACACAGTCTTGCTCAATTTAGCAATCAACGTGACTCATCAATGATGTTCATGAGCATCCGCAAAGGTGAGGTTCCCCATATTTTCTCTTTCCTTTTCTTATTCGCCGACCTCATTTTTCACTAACTCCATTTACCCTCCCCAATTTATATCTACATCTATGCAACAATGGGGCTCCCCAACAATATTAATTTACAACCTAAAAGTTTGGGAACCTCCCCAAAAGTATACAAATTTACCTTTACTTTTTCTTTGGGGACCTTCCCTAAAAACAGTGGAACCTCATATTATGGGAAGGTATGTGCAATGGTGAGGTTCCCCATTTAATGAGAGAGATCGCATTTGGGGAGGTATGTGTTCCACCTTTGCGGATGCTCTCAACCTTAGTTCTGAATTCAKAACCAATATTAAGCTAAGTTGTGGAATTGAAGTATCGTTCATGTACCCATGAATAACCTTCATCTTTACTAACTTCATCTTAATTATTACACCTACATGTCAAAAAATTTCATTATAATGTTAAACCGTTACTTAATGCTTGACATCATTCTAATATTTGTTCCACAATTCATTCCAATCTCTATTCTAAATTTCTAGACATCATATCTCTCATTTTACTTGTTTCGGAGTATGTCACAAACTATGCATGCATTGGCTCCACCTGCAAGGAAAAACAATGTATGAATAAAAGGGCATCTCTAAGCAACTAAGCCATCACATATTCACATTGGACATTAGCACAAAAACTTACTTAGAAATTGTATGTTACAAATGCTAAACTAAAGGGGCCTACATATAAGCGACTTTGCTACATAATATGCATGGATCAGATTTAATTGTCTTAGTGCATTGTCTCTAACCTAGCATATGCTACAAAAGAGTGTTCAGGTATAAATGAATTCACTCCCAACAGAACTGCTAGGATAAATTGCAGTCAATTCCATGAGTATAACATAGATRGTTTCTACTACTAATAAATTACATATATAACCTATCTATGAACCGAATCAGCTCCACGGACAATGTACACACTTTATGAGAAAAATTTGAAAAAACGTTAGGTGAGTGGTGATACAATCTCATAGCGAGATACATAATTTATACGAAAAAAGGTAGAAACTAAAGTTATAGCAATACGAAAGGGCGATATAAATTGAAAAAAAAATTGACATTTGTAAGCATTCAAATTATCTAAGTTTTAACTTTATTATTATACATAAACTAAAGAATAGTCTTTGGTTGTTCGGTAAGTTACAAAATATATTGCAGAACATCACAAAAAACTATAAAAGGATGAAGATCAGCTTCGCTCTCAAGTTAAGTAGTCCATGAAGTAGTGCTAATAGACTAAGATGTTTGCAGCTCAACTAAAGTACATTGCACTGAAAAATTGCAAAGCACACAGCTCAAAACCATTGTAATGTTCTCGAAACCATTGAACAACATTACACTACTGTCAATCAAACAAATAATCTATGTACCCCTGAATCCTGATATTCAAATACACGCTTTTATACTGGGATTATATTGAGCCTAAGAAGAGACTTGTTAGATGACATGGAATGTCCTAAACTTGCAAGGTTGGGGATTTAGTTGGACATTATACTTTAACCAACGATCGCATCCAATGTTTTGCCCTCTGAGGTTTGAAAACAATCCAAAATTGTAAGGGAAAAAATATAGCTTTATTTACAAAATCACTGTTATCTAAAGCTAAGAGATCAAAGCAATCAAATTTTGTATTTGATTGTTTTTAAAAATTGTTTTAGATGAGCCAATAAAGAACATGCGAATGCGAGACTAAAGAATATGGCAAATGAGAAAAATTGAAAAATTAAGCTTATGTAGAGTAAGAGTAACATATTAAGATCATTTTCAGTTACAAAACCCTATAATACGAAATGTAAACAATTGAAATCAACCCAAATAATGTCGCCATCATCCGGGGGGAAACTGATCAGAAGTGACACAAAAGTTAATATGTATACACAGAAGGAAGCAATGACTCAAAAGGAAATGCATATGAAAAGTTGAATAGAATACAATGTTAATCAGGTGAACAATTAAGGTGGAGGGAACTAATACTAATAAGAGGTATATAAATATGTAATGAGACTATGAATGCGAGATTTACAACAATTGAATAAAGTAGGTACGTGACAAACATTGAGAGAAATTACAGAAAATGTCGAGAAATGGTGGTGCGCTAATTGAACCTGTACATAAGAATCATGGAAAGTATACTCCTCTGCAACCATTAACATGGGTTCAATCATACTATAATTTTAGGATTAAAAATCAATCAAAACCCTATTCGATGGACAATCATTTCATAATAAACAAAACTAATGGTCTTAAGATTTCACCTTAAATCACAACCAATCAAACTACCAGAATCCGAAACTTAAAACAATTGGAAATAATACCAAATAATGTCGCCATCTTCATTTGCACTGGAGATAATTTTTGTTGCGGTGGTGACACTAATCGAACCTGCCATCATTAATCGGGTTAATTTCTCGATTAGTATGGAAAATTATCAGCTTTTGATAATCCCCAAGCTATATCACATCTACAAACAAACTCCATATCAACTAAAACAATTTTAAAGGAAAAAATGAATTAGCGACGACAATGGTAATCGAGAGAGATGAACTTCATCATTTTCGTTGCAGATAAGGAATGTTGCGGTAGTTATTGACACGGTAGTCTTTGGGATTTATGAAAGGGTTATTAATTATGTTCATGTTCATCATTCAAGAAGGAAGAAACGGGCTGATAGTAAGTATCTAAGCAAGAGTGAGAGGTAGTGGGTTAGGTACTGGGTAGTTTATTACGGAGTACTTAACCGTCATTCGTATCTTATCTTAAAATTTGCAAATTGGCATACCGTATATACAATGAATTAACCACGATTCGACACAACACCTTTTTATATTTTAGTGGCTTTTGCTTTAATAGTATTAATGATTAACTAGTACAAATCCCGTGCCATTGCGCGGTATTGAGTTTTTATTTTTTTAGTGTATTAAATTTGTACACCATAAATATTTAATATTTCTCTCTTTTGTATTTTGATATGAAACAAAAAATTTGAAATGGAAAACTAATCAAAGAGAATTAAGTTAAGGTGTGATTTTTTTTAATTGAATTTTTTTGTCACGAAACTAATAATAAATACTAAATGTGTGTCAAATTATTATCTACGGTAATATATTATAGCATTATTAAAAAAWTTAGCARCATCTACAGTAATATATTATTGCATTATTCAAAAATTTAGCAACATCTACGGTAATATATTATTGCATTATTCAAAAAATTAGCAACTTATAGTTTATAGTTTAAAACCAATTTTAATTTATTTTAATGAAAAAATCATRATTATRAATTTAATTAAATGATTAGAGTTTAATTATAAGAATATATTCTTGAAAATATAATAATGTAATGAAATAAAGTTTTACTTATTGCCTTAATTAGTTAGATGCCTTTTGGAGGGAAAACTAAGAGAATTTTTATTCTCTTAGTAGTAAGGGGGATGATTAATGATTTTTATAACTCAATCTTTCTTCTGGTTGCGACATGTGGCGACGTATGAGGTTACTGGCTTCGACTTTAATATAATATATGATATGATATGATGATATGATATATGATATGATAGTTGACATAACTCAACAACTTAGAGCCGTTGGTATATAAAAACTTATACTCCGTATTATAATTGTGTATAATATTTCGTATCAAGAATTTGAAAGTAAACCCATGCAAATTTTACACGGGTATAAAACTAGTGAAACAATTAAAGCTCGGCCTTCGAGACATCGAAGCCCAAACTCCAATAATACCGAACTTTACACTTGTAAAACCAATAAACCTCCAACCCAAAAGGACCCCACCAAAAAGTGCTAATCCACCTCCTTCTGTCCTTCTTTACCGAGTTACCGTTCTCCTTTTCCCCTTTCCCCCCACAAAAATAATCAAACTACCACTCCCAAAAAGTAACCTATGAGACTCTTCCGCGCCAAAGACGGCCATTCTTCTCCGCCGCCGACAACTTCACCAATGTCATCGACCGCGGTGGCGTCAACATCAATCACTGGACCGCCGCGGCCGATTAGGTTTGTGTACTGCGACGATGCCGGAAAGTTCAGTATCGATCCTGAGGCGGTGGCGGTTCTTCAACTCGTTAAGGATCCTATTGGTGTCGTCGCTGTTTGCGGTCGCGCTCGTCAAGGCAAGAGCTTTATCCTCAATCAGGTGCTCTATCTCATTTGACTGAATTTTGACTTTTTCGTGTTGAATTACCGCAATTACGTTAAGTTTTGTGAGAGGAATTTGAGCATGCGGTTTAGTGAATTGTGAATTTTGATTGCTTTACGTAGGATCTTTGTGCTGCATTTCACAAATTATAGTGTAAGACGGTCTCACACCGTGAAATAAACCGTCTCACAGTGTAACATCGTCTTACACTATAATTACTGGCTGCATTGAGTTTGTGATTGTGTAGTTTGGTAAATTATGTTGAACTTCGTGAAGATACTGGTGGAATGTGAGTGCAGATTTGATTTGATTGTTTGCAGATAGCATTGAAGTCAAACCTTGATTAATTAACTTTTAGATGTTATTACACAGAAATCATGATGCAGCTACATAAATATTTTCATTTAGTCAAGTTTGTTCAAAAAAATAAATAATGTATATCATCTTTGAAGCTCTATAAGCTAAGGTATAAATAGTCCATTGTGAACAATGAGAGTAATCTGTCATCTCTGAAGCTCTATAAGCTAAGGTATAAATATTGTGTACAAGGCTGGTTAAAGCATCAGCTAATGTTCACATTACTAAGGTTCGAGTGGTCTTTAGGGCGTATATGAAGTTAAGCGATGTAGTAAAAAAAGATGACTGATAGAACATAATGACTGATAGAACATATTCCAGCTGTTGGGTTAATTGGGGTTTTCGATGAACACAAGTGACCTTTAGAAAATGTTATAAGCCCATGGAAAATTATCTCAGTAGCTTCTAAATTTTGTGTATATTGATTTAGTAATGATTAGGATGGAGAAATTTTGTTCTAGGTAAATGATCTGGCAATCTGCCACCTTATTGTTAAGTCATTTAGCGTTGACGAAACTTTCCGGGCCTCTACTAGTTAGAGATTCATTTATTGGAGCGACAAGTTATATCTCACATAATATTATTGGAGCTACTTTCGCATTTCTTCTTTTCATGTGTTGCTTAGCAAATACTCTTGAAAACTTCGTAGAGGTGTCTCTTCAGTGGGGCTTCTTTCTCAATTCGAGCAAAATACGATGGAACTTGTATAGTCCGAATGTTGTTGGAGGAAAACCTTTTCCGTCACGATGAACACACGCTTTGATGCAATTCATTTTTTTTACATTGTATTGGTCTGCATGACCTCAACTTTTTTATTCTTTTTCGAGCAAGGATATTCCTCACGAATTTTAAATCTGACATTCTTCATGAACTGAGTTTTAGCTTATTGGAAGGAGCAGCGGATTTCAAGTTGCATCAACTCATCGGCCATGTACCAAGGGGCTTTGGTTGTGGAGTGCACCCATAAAGAGGACTGCAATTGATGGTACAGATTACAATCTTATACTTTTGGATAGTGAAGGGATTGATGCTTATGATCAGACGGTGAGGTTTTCTCTTTTTAAGATCACAATCTTATGTGAATGTTAGGATGTTGGGTCAATGAAGTTAGTTTCCTTGGTTCACTATGAAACCGGTCATATTGATCTGTATTCTTCTGTTTGGGGACTTTTTTATGTGTTGTTAACGTGTTACATCTAATTCTCTCCATACAGGGAACCTACAGCACCCAGATATTTTCATTGGCTGTTCTTTTATCCAGCTTGTTCATCTACAACCAGGTAGGGCTTTATTAGAAACGAATTCTGAATTTTCTCTTCAGTGAGAATTCATAGAAATTAGATTTTTTTTTTTAAATGCTTACCACACCGTGGATCATCTTATAAGTTTAATTGCCAAGCAAGTCAACTAAAGTTATCTTTATATACAGATGGGTGGAATTGATGAGGCTGCACTAGATCGTCTCTCACTTGTGACGGAAATGACTAAACACATACGCGTCAGGGCATCAGGAGGAAAGACTACTGCTTCTGAACTGGGGCAGTTTTCCCCGATTTTTGTTTGGCTGCTGAGGGTAATATTTGTGGCTATGCCTAATTGTAATCTTCTTGTTTCATGAATTGACACACATTATGATGCAGGACTTCTATCTGGATTTAGTTGAAGACAATAGTAAAATTACTCCTCGTAATTATCTAGAGCTTGCTTTGAGGCCAATTCAAGTTAGTGGAAAAGCTACAGCTGCAAAGAATGAGGTATACTGAACAACAATATATGTTCTAGAATTCGCCTGCTAGTGATAGCTTAAATTTAGTTATTTATTCATCTTAGTTACCCTATCTCCGTCTATTTCGGATGAGGCCAAAGAGATATTAATGTTTTGTTTCCGGGATGGACTATATCAAGATGGCTCTTAAATCCTTATGTGCTTTTTGCGTGAAGTAGTAGATGGACGTCTTAGTTTTTGCTGTGGGTTACTTGGAAACCGTCTTTTGCCCTGCTTTTTGCGGGAGCTTGTTTATAAGCATTGAGCATGTGACGATATGTCATAAGTTTGTTTGAGGAAGACACTTTTGTCCCGTATATGTGTACTGCACTTCCATGGATTTTAGTCCCCTCTAAAATATAATCCTTGTAAATTCTACCCTGCAATACTTATTCAAATGTCTCTTCTTGTGAGGGTTAGTTGTATCAAATACAAAATGCAAAATAATTTAAAAGTGAAGGTTTCATGACTTCAACCCAACCCCCGAGCTCCATTTGGGGTGAGGTCCCTGAGGTGATACAGATTATGGACCACCTTTATGTTGTGACCAGTGAGAGGAAGAATCCACCGACCTCCTTTTTGTGGTGCATAACCTGGCAAGAACAAGAACTTTGACTAGTGACCATGATCTAGCTATGAATAGAACTGAATTAAGTTATGGTCACACTGATGGGTTTTATGGTGTCAACTAGGTTCGTGAATCAATCCGTGCTCTTTTCCCTGACCGTGAATGCTTCACTCTCGTAAGGCCATTGAATAGTGAGACTGAACTCCAGCAACTTGATCAAACTCCTGTAAGCATCTGAATCCTTTCATTCAGTTTACTTTAGACTATCTCATTTATTCTTGTATTAAACTGTGTATGCATGATATGTAGTTGCAGAACTTCAGACCAGAATTTAGAGCTGGCTTAGATGCATTAACAAGGTTTGTGTTCGAGAGAACTAGGCCCAAGCAAATTGGGTCAACAGTTATGAATGGACCTATACTTGTTGGCATAACTCAATCTTTCCTAGATGCAATCAATAATGGTGCTGTGCCTACAATAGCTTCCTCTTGGCAGGTAAATCTTTCACCGGGTACCTTTTAGTTATTGTAACTGTATTTCTAGTGCTGATGCTTATGTTGATGGTAATGCATATGGATGGTTTCAAATATATACTCCTTATAACCATTGGCCATTTGAGCTACGCGTAGATGACTTTTTTTTTCCCATTTATGCGGTTGAGCTTCTTTACATGTAAAAGTCCTCATCCTTGTTTGGTCTCCAATTTGTAGAGCAATTGCAGTTTCACAAGCAACACAGCCTCTTCTTATCTTTAATATTACCAACTCGAATGCAAGTGTCAAACTTGACTAAATTTGGTGATCAGTTTACATTTTCGCTTAAAATAAAGTGTGGAAATTATTCTGTTGTGTCAGAGGGAGTGCCGTGTCTACATCCACCATGCAGCAAAATTGTAGCGTCAAAGTAACATTCTTGGTGACCAAGCGGCAGGATGTAAAGATCAAATTTTTAGTAAATGTCTTGAAACATTCTTCATAGTTTCTGCGCTAATTCGTGTCTGTCGTAGAAAAGTTCTTGAAATGTCCTGTGGATAATTTTTGACAGGGCGATTTTGGTTTTTATTTTTGACTAGAGTGTTGAAGAAACAGAGTGCAGAAGGGCATATGACTTAGCTACTGAAGTGTATATTTGCTCCTTCGACAAGTTGAAACCACCTGAGGAAGTAAGAATCTCGACAAATTTCAATTTTGGTATAGATCTTCTCTTCCACTTATGAATCCTGATTCCACTCCATTGTAGGTAGCACTCCGAGAGGCTCATGATGAAGCAGTCCGAAAAGCGTTAGAGTTGTTTAATTCGAATGCTGTAGGAGTCGGTTCAGCAAAACAAAAATTTGAAAGGCTCCTGCAGAATTTCTTCAGGAAAGAATTTGAGGTGGTTAACTTCAGTGCATTATACAGAGTATTTTTTAATCCATGTAATCATTATTTTTTTTTTGTTTTTGCATTATACGGAGTATTTCTTTTAATCTATTATTTTTAAACTATAGGAAATATGTTACGAGTAATAGTTAACCTACCCACCCAGGATATGTTAATGAACATTATTGAATATAAGAATCACAAAAAAATAGCAGTTGCTAGAGAGTAACAATGATAAAAAGTTTCTAAAATCAAATTCGTAACAAAAAGAGTACACGGAAAAAAATGATAATACCCCTAAAGGAAAAGTTTCCATTTTATTTCCTAACCCCAGAAAAGTAACAGTTTACCAAATGTTACAAGAAATCTTGCTTATTTCAACAAGTTTGCCCGAAATTCTTCAGAACAACAATAGAAAATCTAACGCATTAGTGATTTGTCTCATTTATGTAGTCTCAGAACTAAATGTGGAACATATTATGGTGTTCAATTTAATCAGTCTCGGAACTGAAGTGAATCATACTATGGCGCATTGGTGCTCAATGGATAGGTCTGAGGATCTCTGTGGTTCAACATTCATAAGTTACCTAAATGCTAAACAATCCTAAATTCGGATGCAGGGTTATAAGAAAAATGCATACATGCAAGCTGATTTACAATGTTCAGCTGCCATCCAGAACATGGAAAAGAAACTAAGAGCAGCTTGCCATGCTCCTGATGCGAACCTGGCTGGAGTTTTGAAGGTGATTATGCTTCTTTACCCTCCGTCCCTACAATATCTCAGTTTTCTCTGAAATTTTTCCATTTTTGGCATAGCTGTCTTGGCTCATAGGGTTTCATTGTGTCAACAGATCTATCAAGTTTTGAAATGCTTATGTTGTACAATCCTTGAAAAAGTCTCTTGGCATTGTATTCATAACTTTAGACTAAGAGCTTCTTCCCCTTATCAAAAAAATATCTCGCTTTTTAATATGGCTCTAGTTTGAGACTAAAGAGCTTCCTCATCCTATTAAAAAAATACCATTTTATATAGTTTTACTATTGGGCAATTATTCAGGGACCTGCTAGTTGACCTTCTCTACATAAATAGGGTTTATAAAGACCTCGTATCAAGTTTCTGGATGTTCTTAGTGATACTTTTACAAATTGTTATCTCTTACATTCTGCAATCTGCACTATGCTACTACTATGATGAATGCCTTGCAAATAATCAGCATATATCCATATACATAGTTACATACTATGTTTTCTTAGCTTGATTTTGGCTTATTCAGCTGGAAAAGCAAGATAGAATTTCATAATCGTAATTGACATTTTTGTTTGGGAGTATACATGCCATAATAATGTTATTTACTTATGTTTATACCCTAATCTTTGTCTGTTTGTCATCCTAATGTCATCTCTTTAATCATCTAAATCAGCGTCTCATTTTTCACATGTTTTTTTGAGTGTCCATACAAAAAAGGATTTAACTCTTATATATATATATATATATATATATATATATATATATA
>VHZZ01004377.1:38493-66001 GCA_009801015.1 Silene noctiflora | reverse complement strand
GCTAAGGACCTCAAACCTGACGTATGTTACATTTGTGTAACTGTCTGTCAAATTTTACCATCATTAATCATAAAAAGAAATAAACGGGTTGGTTTCTTATTTAAACTTTTATTTTTTAGTACTCCCTCGGTCCTGATCATTTGTTTGCCTTTGGTTTTGGCACAAATACCAAGGAGAGAGGAAGTGACCAATTATTAGATGAAAAGTGGACCAAATTGAGTGTGGAAGATCCAATTGCCCATTAAAAGCATTCCTAAAATAGAAAGGCAAACAATTGACTGAGACACCCGAAAATGGAATAGGCAAACAAATTACGGGGACGGAGGGAGTATATAACTCAACCAACTTTGGCATCAGTTCATCAGCTCTGAAAACCTGGAACATTCTTAAGAGCATGGTGTTGGATACAACGAAGTCGGATGTAGGCTGCCTTACCCCCATAGTTCTTGATTGTAAGCCTAGAGTAATTTTTTATGTTCTGAGCACTGTTGAAACGCATTTATTCTAGTAGGTTATTGAAGATCTTTTATCGGAATATGAGGAATCATGTCATGGGCCAGGGAAAGATCATAAAAAGGCTATTTTCTTACAGCAGAGGTTAGTCTATGATTTTAGTTAGTGCCATCTAGTCTGGTTTCAATATGTCATCTCACAGTGGACTATTTTCCAGTTTTGAAGGCCCAATTTCCGACCTTGTTGAGAAGCAGATTAATCAGATGGAATCCGACAGAAGTGCTCTTGTATTAAAATGCCACTCTGTTGAGGATAAGATGTCTCTACTAACCAAACAGTTAGAAGCAAGCGAGAAGCAAAAGTCTGAGTATCTTAAGCGATATGAAGAGGCTATAAATGACAAGAAGAAACTAGCCAATGACTATATGAATCGAATTACTAATATGCAAAGTAAATCTAGCTCAGTAGAAGAAAAGAATTCTGCCTTGTCTAAAACACTGGATTTAGCTAGAAAGGAATCTCTTGAATGGAAACAAAAATATGAACAGCTCTTTTCAAACCAGAAAGCTGAAGAAGATGAGGCCTGTGCTGAAATAGGTGTTTACAAGTCTCGGGCCAGTGTTGCTGAAGCAAGTTTCGCAGCTGTTCGTGAACAAGCCCACTCTGCTAAAGAGGAAGCTGAGGAGTGGAAACGCAAGTATGAAATTTCTGCAGGGCAAGCAAAATCTGCCCTTGAGAAAGTAGCTTTTGTGCAAGAATCTACGAATAAAAATATGCAAGCTCGAGAAGATCTGCTCAGAGCTGAATTTGCGAAGAATTTGGCTAACATGGTCTGAAACCAATTACCGTCTTAATTTGTATTTTCTTAGGAACCTTTTTATCGGTTTCGTGATATCCATGGATAGCAAAATAAGGAATCATATTTTATTTAGTTTTGAACTCACTGTCATTGATTGTAGGAAGAGGAACTGAAGAACAAGGTCGCAAAGATTGAAAGGACTGAGCAACAACTAACAACTTTGATGTTACAGTTGAAGGTGAGTATCTATGGGTCTAAATGTCTCCAGTGTCTATTAGAATCTCAGTAATCTCATTGTGACACTTGAAAAAACACTTGAAAGAATTACTGGCTAAATACAATCATAAAATCGTCGTGATTCACATGAATACCAAAAGTCAAAAACCTTCTGAGTGGCCTCCAGAGTCCAGAACCCGTAGGCAGTCTATGACTATGGTAAGTAGTCTTCATAATATGGGAGTGATTGATTGTGTTACAGTCTAATACAGTCTTAACGTAGCTTGTGGGACACTGACTGGTTACTGATGTAAACTGCACTCCATCACCCCCTAGTTGATGCTCCTATGTCTGTATGATTGCAGTGGTCAATATTATTAGCGTTTTCGCAGTGGCATGTGCTGAGTGACGTTTTGATTCACAGTGCTTCTAATATTCTCAGGCCTCTGAATCAAAGGTCAAAGACAAAGAAACAGAACTAGCTGACTTAAAATCTGAGATTAAGGTGCTGAAAGAAAAGTTGGAAACTGCTAATGCAACCGCACAATCTCATGAGAGAGCGGCTAAAACCCTAGAGCAGGAGAAAATCCAACTGGAACAGAAGTATCGATCTGAGTTCATGATGTTTGATGAGTTACAAAATAGATGTAGCTCTGCTGAAATCCAGGCTAGGAAAGCCAGTGAGATTGCAGATAGAGCACGTGATGAAGAAGCAAATGCCCTAAGGGAAAAGAGTGACATCCAGCGAATATCCATGGAAAGATTGGCTCGTATCGAGAATTTGGAGAGGCAGGTTGAAAAGCTGGAGAGGCAGAAAATAGACCTGGCTGAGGAACTGTCAGCCATCCGTGCATCAGAGGCTGGTGCTAAATCTAAAGTCGCGCTTCTAGAAGCTCGAGTAGAGGAAAGAGAGAAGGAAATAGAATCGCTCATGAAATCAAACAATGCACAACGATCTAATACTGTACAAGTCCTTGAGGGATTACTCGAGACTGAGCGCAATTCTCAAGCTGAAGCTAATCAAAGGGCTAAAGCGCTCTCTGTTAAGCTCCAATCCACCCAGAGTAAGCTTGACTTATTGCAGCGAGAGTTGACTTCTGTTCGTCTGAATGAATCGGCTCTGGAAGCCAAGTTGAAGTCTACTTCACATGGAAAACGTTCAAGGGTGGAAGACCCCGAAGAACTGAGGGAAAATATAAGTTTCAATATTAATGATAGAAAGGGTTATTCTGGTGATGATGGTGATGTTAGTGGCAGACTTACTCGAGTGACGAAGAAGCTCAAAAGCATTATTAGTCCTTTCAAGCGAGCATCACCAGAAGGCGATAGCGAAAAGGATTTAGAAGATTACACTAAATTCACAATTCAAAGGCTTAAACAAGAGCTTGTGAAACACAATTTTGGTGCTGAGGTATTGAAGTTGGCAAATCCCAGCCGAAAGCAAGTCCTCACATTATACGAAAGATGTGTTCTTAAGAAATTATGAGATGATAGATGAGTAATCCTCTTGCGGCACTATGTTTATAGTTCTGTTTATAATTGACGTGAAGCTGCCTTCAAGACGATAATACCAGCCAACGATTCATACAGAAGGTACATGCTTGATTGGTAAGTCCTCTTGCGGCACTATGTTTATAGTACTGTGATTAGTAAGTCACTTGTTCATGACTTGCTTTACAGTCCCTGTTTTCTTTTCCTGCTTTTCGGTACCAAATTCTTGAGTTTGGTGGTGTTCTTCTTGTGAATCCGTTTGCTAGGCTGGAACTTTCCGCGATTATTTGGGCGTCTGTTCCATTATTTGCTTACAAGTCTATAGGAGTAGATGCTTTTTAAACACCTATTGATTGCTACAGAGATGTGGAGTGGTTTGAGATTTGTGACAGAGAGTATATAAAGAGTTGGTTGATTATTCTTGATTCAAGTCTATACAATTTCTCTCAAGCGTGTTGTATTCTAGTATCCCCGTATTTGGGTCCTATTCAATGACTTTATAGATTTATTTTTTCTCGTACAAAATTGTCATTGATGTATCTAATTAGTGTTTGTGATTATCGACTTAATGCACCTGAAATCTGAAATCTGCTGCCTTTGTAGCAAAGCCAGACGATGAGACTGATGTTGGTTGCTGCAAATTCTAGGCAACAAAATACGAATTTAAATCTGCATCTAGTGTTCAGCAAGAACTAGAATTTGGATGAAGTAACATTCATGCATAAAACTATCCTATACATGTATTTAAATCTGCGTTACTACCCTGCTTCAGAATGGTTAATTTGCTGCTGCAGAAACATTTTGAGGCGGCATCAAAGACCTGTTTCAGAACCAACGCGAAAACTGATGCCCCATCCTGAAACAGCGGTCTTTGACGCTGCCACAAAATTATACAAGCAGGGAAATGCGGTTGCTTCTCACCCCCACCTCTATAGCGTAAGCGCTCGAGTAGAGGGCTAGACTGCTAGAGCCTAGAAGCGTTGAGCCTGCCATGGGAAGCTACAAGGGCCTGGATTTTTGTGCTCTGACCTATTTGAGGGCGTATCCAAAAGTTAGATGATACTCCATACTTATATGCTATCGACATTTTTGTATAACATTTTTCCAGAAAATTCAAATTAGACGATTAGGCGGCGAACAACGTCTTCATCTCATATTACTCGTTTCATTTAATCTTAGCAATAATATTTATATTGTAAAATATCATGCAACGATCTTACAGTAAGATCAATTGAAGATTTCTGTCAAGCAAGAGACAAGCCGATGGTATTATAAAGGTGGTTCAAATTTCTGTATTATAATCTGTAAGACTCGAAGTTCATTTAGTCAGGTTCTTCTTCTCTCTCTAAAAATCTTCTCCAAAAAAAAAAACAAAACTAAACCTTCTTTTCCCTTTGCACCGCCATCCTCCCACACTCTACCCCTCAATCTCACAATCTTTCGCCAGAGATGAGGCCTTGATTGTGCTCATCTCCGGCGCACCATCACTTCACTATTGATTAATTAATTTATACCAATTTTCTTCTTACTCTCTAAGGGGCTTTGGTCCTTAAGTCCTTTGATCATTTTCTATGTTATAATCAAGGTCTCTCGCTGCATGTTGTATTCCATGTGTCACCGACTTTGTAGTGGCTGGTTGTGGTCATCCGTCTTCGCCTTCTCCGTCACCTTTCTTTCCGTTTGTCTCTGTCGACGAGGTGTTCCCCTCCCCCTTGCCCCTCCCCCACCTCCGTTGGTATGTCCTTGTCGTCAATCGTCAAGTCAGTTGGTTTGTGATGGTGTTGGTTTTTATGGTGGTTTTTGGCTCTGTTGGGTTGTGCATGCACTCGGTTTGGTGTTCCCCCTCCCCTCGCCCCTTCCCCCACCAGTCGGGTTTTGCATGTTCCCTGTTTGTCGGTTGTGTTTCTGTTGGGTGGTGCATGTGCTTGATTTGGTGTTCCCCTCCCCCTCGCCCCTTCCCCTACCAGTCGAGTTTTGCATGTCCTCTTTGTGTGCTTGTGTCGGTCTTCCTTCGTCTGTTACCTGTTTCCTTCTTGATTTTGATTGGCTATTTTGGGCTTTGTCGGTCTGTTTTGGGTCTGTTTTGGCTTTGAGGGATGTCCTTGCTTACGTTTGTCTTTGATAATGGGTATTGTTTTATGCAGCTAGATGTCGATTTTGGTTTATAGTTGGTTTGGAAGGTGATGTTTGTCCCTTCTTGGTGTTGGATTTTAATTGGTATTGTTACATTAAACAATATGGAAGTGGTGTGTTTGATTGTGTGGATTTGGGGTGGTCTGTGACGTTGGGTGTGTTGGAAGCGGTGGTTCTCCCCAAAAAGTTAATGTCGCTTGCTTTAAATATCCGTTGTTTTCAGTTTTTCCTAATAATCCCGTCGTATGGGACTCTTTGTTTGTGGCTAGGTAATAATAATCGTAACTTTTGTGTGCCTGTGATAGTGACAATCTATCCGGGTTGTGTTGTTTTCTCCCAAGAATGTCCTTCTTGGGTGTTCATGGGCAAGGGATTGGTTAACGGGCTCTCTCTATCCATTCTTGTCAATTTGCTCGTTGTCTTTGGTTATTGGTTTGTTGAGTGTTGTGACCGATCACAGTGGTGTAGGAGAGCAATCTCCATCGGAGGCAGTCCTTCGTGGTTTGTTTCCACCATCAAATTTCTACGCTCTTGTGGCGTAAGTGCAGCTCGTGTCTGGCTCATGATATTTCGATTGGTTCAATGTCCTCCGGGTGATGAAGCTCGGGTCCATTCCACCGTACCCTATCAACATGTTCCTGATATCCGATGTAGATCTTTTGCCGGTTGGAGCTTATTAGTAGAAATCTATAGTCTTGTGTTTTATTATGCTTTGTTTTATGTTGTAGTATATAACATGGTTCAGAGAACCGTGATACTAGGATGTAAAAAAAAAAAAAAAAATTTGTATTATACTTAAAACTGGCTTACAAAATATTTACACTTTTTTGTGTGTGACAAAAGTATACAAGGTTATATAAGAAGAGTAAAAAAATGTAAATTTGAGATTTTGAAAAATATCTCCGTCTTAAGAGAGACTAATTTATCATATTAGATACAAGTCATACGACATACCTTGACGGAATTAGTAAACAGGTTATTCGGGTTGAATACATGGCCAACTTAATTCTATTTTACGTCTCCTTACAAGTTCATAATTTAGAGATGGCCTTCAGCACGGGCTGACCCAACCTGGCCCGGCCCGGCCCGCCCTGTTTAGACATCCAGCACCCAGCCCGACCTACCCAGTTCGCCTCGCCTCCCTGGCCTAGCCTGGGTCATGAAACCCAAACCCCGGCCGCCTATTTAGTAAAAAAAAAATAAAAAAAAAATACACAGGTCCGTCAGCTCGGCCCGCCCTCCACTCACCAACGGACCTAGCCCGGGTCAAACATTCTTCTAGCCCGGCCAAGTCCGTCCCTCCTTGGCCGGTTCTGGGCATAGCCCGGTCAGCCCGCCCCGCCCCAAGAACACCTCTAGTTTATATCAACGCATACATTCTCGTGAATTGGTTTAAAGGATTGTGGTATTGTTCATGCTAAAGGTATAGCCGAATCGACTCTCGATTGAATTCAAGGTCTCTTTAAACTAACTTAAGCTGAATTTAACAAACCAAAATTCAAATAATCGTCAAACAAAACAATTTTATTTTATGCACCCCCACGAGCCATTCCGTAATAAATGAATCTAGAAAGAAACATCATTTCGTTCTTGTTTAAAGTCGTCTTAAGTTTAATGAATCTCACACAATCACACCCACTTAAATAAAGGTGGAAATGAAAGAGGTTGTGAAATAGTTTAGGTTAAACGGTTTTAAGCAGGCAAGACTAACCGAAAAAGAAAACCCAATAATATTCCCAAAACCCTTGAACCCAACATAGTCCCAAACCCTAATTTGGTAGAAAGTGGTGGATATAAAACCTAGAACTTCCCCCATTTTCTTATCTTGTTGCACCTCGAGAGAAATCAATCTACCGTCAAAAATGGTGTCATTGAAGCTCCAAAAGCGTCTCGCAGGAGACATCCTCAAGTGTGGTCGTGGCAAGGTTTGGCTTGATCCAAATGAAACCAATGAAATCTCCATGGCTAATTCTCGTTCGTCCCTCTCTTTTTCTTACACTTTTTGTTTAGATTTCCTGTTTTTTATACAAAATATGATGTTTTATGTTGTGGGTATTGATTAATTTTTGTATCTGATGGTAATGTTTGCATCTTTTTGATTTTTTGATTGGTTTTTGAAACTGGTTATGAATCTATGAGATGTTCTAAATTAGGTTTAGATTGTTGGGTATTAATTTTTTGATGATTTGTGATACTTGGTTGTTTAGATTGATGCTTGGGCTCATGATTTATGTTGTTCGATCGAATATTTTTATTAGATGGAGTAATTTGGTGTTATTGTTGTACTAATCACTTGTACGGTGGGACCAAAATACTCGCTCCATCCCAATCATTTGTTACATTTAATCGAAATTATCCCTTGGAAAGAATAAAAATGATAAACAAATGATTAAGAAGGACGGATTAGTTGTTATTTGGTCATCTGAAGTCCGAGTGTTCATGACTTCATGTGTGATATTGATAGCTGGATCATGTCATTTTCTTTGTGTTTTATTGTGCTACATCTAGTCCCAAAGTATGAGAGGAGTTTTAAACGATCCGGAATTTTGGTGTGGATTGGAAGAAGTAAATGTTATCCAAATGATTAGTCTTGAAGTAACTGTTTGTGTGCTCGCTCCTTGGTAATTAGTATACACGTCTAGTGCTGGTTAGAAATGTGATTGTGATATATAGTGGACTATTTTGTTTAGGCCAAAACATTAGGAAGCTAGTCAAGGATGGCTTCATCATCAGAAAGCCCACCAATATTCACTCCAGGTCTCGTGCTCGCCGCATGAAGGAAGCCAAGAGAAAGGGTCGTCACTCTGGATATGGTAATTTTGAATGCTTAAACTCCAGTTTGTGCTCTTTTGTATTCTCTTTGTTAAATTCATACTTCCCATGTCCTAGCCAATGCCCTAGGCTTTCCATTTTGGCCCCCTTTACTCTTGAGGCAATTGTTTACATTCTCTCTTAATGCTTGTTTTTTGTTGTGGAGAAAGAGAGTATGGGTTTATTGGCAGTGAAACAATGCAATACTTATCCTACACACTGAATCTTTTTTCATGTAGATCACAATCTCTGCATATTATCTGATGCACATTTAATTTATTATTTACTTTATTTATGGAAAATTTCATTATAAGATTTGTTGGGGGGGTTAAATAAGTTCTGTTTGGAGTAATTGTATCAATGATGAGATATTAACAGACGGGCGGTCGGAATTGATGCCATGTCGAATGTCTGCGTATTTCCTTAATTGGATTTCTCTGAGATACTTACATTTTTAATCTTTGTATTAATTGATATCGTTTGTTGATGGGAGATTTGGTTTAGGACGTCTTGTAGTGATGATGAGCAAAATTATGTCTAGACTTATGAAGTTCTCTAGAACATTGATTATTTGTGCTTATTATATTTTCTGAGCAAGAATTTCTCTATTTACTCAGTTTTTCGTCCTTTATTTTTCTTGCAATTTGGTCATCTTACTGGTTTGTGTGTTTACATATAAATCTTAGCTCGCATAGAGGGTGTGTTTTTTATTGTTTACTGGTGTAGTGATCAAATAATGTTTTGGAGCCTTTTTGGGCAACCATTTTTAACTTATACTCCCTCCTATTCCCGATAATTGTCCCATTTGGACAATGACACGAAAATTAAGGAATGGAGTTAAATAATGAAATGTATTGTATAGGGGTAAGAATATAGGTGGGGTAGTGAGTTAATAAGATGGGTTAATGGTGGGTTGGGTAGTAATATGTGTAAAAGTAACAAGGGTAACATGGTAATTATTGTAGACAATGGGACATTATTGTGAAGAGACGAAAATGGACAATGGGACAATTATGTAGAATAGGAGGGAGTAGTAGACTTCCGTTGACTCCTGGGGCTGGGGCTAATGGGATGGCTTTGTGTTGAGGATAGCCATCCTGTGTTTCATAATCATCAAAGTTTTCTTGGAAATTTTTAATGTGGGGAGGGTTTTAGTGATAAACAAAAAGTTGTAGAAGTAGCTATTACTTGATAATTCATTTTGCCACAAATAACAATGTCACATATTCTTCACGATATAAGACACTCGTTCAACAAGCCATAATCAAACTTGGCAAGTGTCCGGTTAAGGCAAAGAGGAATAACAACAAAAGGTGGTTAAAGAAAACACTTTGATGAGGAATAAAGAGGAGGGAGACATTGGGGAAGACAGTGTCCGGTTAAAGTAGAAAGTAAAATTGTATTCCCTCGAATTTTTGGTCCATGAAACAAGGGTAGTTTACATATATGATATTTTACAAAATCAGTGTCTCTTGTTTGACTATATTTCTGCGTCGTTTAATAGTATATTAAACATAGTGCTAGGCACTTGACATCATGTCGCCTGACCCTGTGTCGTAATGTCTAAGTAGGGTTGGTGGTTATCTACTCCGTGCTAGTTATAACTTTTATGATTTTATCTTGCTAAGAGAATTGCCGAACAATGTAGGTAAACGTAAGGGTACAAGAGAGGCAAGGCTGCCAACTAAGGTATTGTGGATGAGGAGGATGAGAGTTCTTCGGAGGTTGCTCCGCAAGTACCGAGAGTCAAAGAAAATTGACAAGCATATGTACCATGAGATGTACATGAAGGTGAAGGGTAATGTGTTCAAGAACAAGAGAGTGTTGATGGAGAGCATTCACAAAACAAAGGCTGAAAAGGCAAGAGACAAGACTCTGTCTGACCAGTTTGAGGCCAAACGTGCGAAGAACAAAGCCAGTAGGGAGAGGAAATTGGCTCGTCGAGAGGAGCGTTTTGCACAGGTATATTCTGAGATATAGTGGATTTTTCCTAGTCTAGTTAATTCTCCCTGTTATGAGTTGTTTAGTCGCTCGGATGTTTGTCAAAGTACTCATTTATTTTTGGTTGCCATTTTGAGCAGGGACCTGGTGCTGAACCAGTACCAGCAGCAGCTGTTGCACCTGCACAGTAAGTTTATTTTGACAACTCATTAAACATGTAGGGCAGTGAAGTTCTAGTTTGAAGGTTTTGTGTCTGATTTAGGTCAGCTAGAGGTTTTGAGATTAATTACATAGCAACGTATCACTTTTAAGACGAGAGCTTTACTTCCCTTGTGGTACTACGGGCTTAAAGCTAGGCTTAAAACCGGATGTTACAAAACTCCAAACCAAATAAAACTGGTTTTTTGTGTGATTCCTTCATGTGAAACTTTAGCAGAACATACTGCAGTCTTACCTCAACTTTAGTCTCATAGATTTTTTCTAAGTCTTTATTTTTGTGTGTTAGATTTGATATCTGATTCATGGTTCACTCTTATCAATTACAGGGCCACCAAAAAAGCAAAGAAGGGAAGTGCGTGAGACTTGGCTAGGAAGCTTTAGGTGGTTTAGAGAGCTTGTTACTTGAAACATAGTATTACATTTTTGCAGCAACGAAGTACGTTTATCGGTTTATGTCGAACCTTTTATGTTGTGGTTTTGAAACAGTGCTTTATGTGTATTACTGTCAAATACTGGTTCCCATCTTGTATTACTCTTGCTTTGAGTATGCAGTTGGAATACTTATTTCCTTTATTCTTCAAGGCGAGCTTCTGACACCTTTAGTCTTTTGCACATTATTTGAGATATTGAGGAAAATCGTCCCCAAATGTAAGACGAGTATTTATAAGAGTAAGCACCTAATTTATATCAGGAATCCTTAATTGAGACTATGATTCTCGACGTGAGATTTTAAATTGGGAAGCTCATACATGGGTTGATGTGTAACCTGGAAGGTCGAATTTTTTGTTAACCCTATCAACCTGTCATCCATGTAATTAATAATTAGATTAATAATTAGATTAGTTTATCGGTCTTGGATATACTTGTACTCTTTAGCCGGGCAAAATTGATTTACTCGGTCTTTAGCAGGGCAAAAATTTGTCGCGGGAGATTACTTGAACAGGAATACTTTCCTAATATTCCCATTTGATGATAACTTCAATCTCTTTCAAACTAAATAGAAAAATCATCCATCGGTGGTACGTCTTTACTTGAACAGGATTCTATTGGCTCGCACCTCCTTATCCCTGAGATGTACAGAAAACATCAGTGCTGAGCTTGTAACTAGGATAATTTCCAATTATAACTTGTTACAATTTCGACATCACTGCAGTTCCAAACAAATACTTCAGTTTTTGGTCAATGGTTAAGACGAACTATTTGCGTCATGAATATATACATTTTACTGTGTAGGCAAACTTAGATGTTGAATGTAATTATAAATTAGTTATTTTCAAATAGTTTATATCGTGTCATATCGGGTCATCTTGTAGCTTCGTCTACTTGAAATTGTTTCTATCGGTGACCGGTGTAGGCATGAAAAGGATGAAGCGTCATATACAAAGTTATTAACTTATAAGCACATGTGCAGTTGGATACCTTTATCTAAGTTTGCTTACCCTTTCTAAGAAAGGTGTTTTTTTTTTCCAGCACAAAAAAAAAGATACAAGTGATGGACGGCATTTGATTCATCTGAAAATTTGAACGCATTACGAGTGCAAGTCATTCCAATTAAGAAGGTAAATTAGATTTTTCTTACCTTATCAAAAAAAAAAAAGAAAAAAAAAGACGGTAAATTAGAGACAATTAGTGGCGCAAAAGCCATCACTCCACATTTCATTGAAGGAATGGGGTTTAGATGCAATGACGTTATTCTTTAAGGAGTCTCAAACTTGAAAATATCGACATATACAAAAGTCGGGATTCATATGATATAAGACACCTCAAATATTGATTAATGGGGTCTTTTTCCCTAATACTGGTTAGAGCTCTTACACTTGCAATGAATCTTGCTTACTTACCTATTTCCGCCCTAGAATGGTCGTGTCACATAATACTTCAGAAGTTTCTTTCATAACACTGATATGATGAAGTGATGGAATCATCGGTCCGGAAGAATGGGTTGCTGCTAATAAATTCAGTGCTTGCTTGCCTTACGTGCCCTCTGACTGCAACCTGTTGAGTTAATGAACCACTTGAGCTTTTGCATGAACCCAGTTTCACCATAAATGTTGCTATACTTCCCTTTCCATGGCCTTCACTTTCTATCCAAATTTGGCCACCCATGAGATGCACATATCTGTTTTGTTTGGATCAATTTAGCATGGTCAACAAAACCGAGGAAACGAATTTGGTTACATCAAGAATCAATGATAAATTTCGATTTCCAGTTAAGGCTAAATGTAACACAGAAAATCAAATGACCCATCAAGGCAACCAAGCTCTTGTGCTTCGTTTATGTGAAGTACAATCAACTGATCCAATACTGGTCATCCGGAAACAAGCTCTCTATATTTTTAACCAGGAATTAAGGTCGCCCACAGACAACCGTTCTTAACTCG
The DNA here is from genome assembly GCA_009801015.1 of Silene noctiflora. Classification (NCBI taxonomy): domain Eukaryota; kingdom Viridiplantae; phylum Streptophyta; class Magnoliopsida; order Caryophyllales; family Caryophyllaceae; genus Silene; species Silene noctiflora. Next base: position 53,557 of record VHZZ01004377.1, on the reverse strand, counting down.
CCTAAGCCTTATAAGTCTAAGACCATTAGTGGGGTAACTGTTATTGTATAATGCTAACAATGAGTCAGTATATTTGGAAGTTGGTAAAAAAAGCATTGAATCTAAGGAAACATTACCTTTTACAAATAGCCAGTCCGAGTCCAATGCCAGTGTTGTTTTGTGTAAACTGAGTGAATTTGTTGAAGATCATAGGAATATCCTGTGGATTAACACCACAGCCTGAATCTTTAACCTGCAAATTTAAAGTTGATGGGGATAACGACAATCAGTGACAAAAATAGGTCTCAGTTGTGATTTCAGAATTGGTCGTAGAGCTGTCTCTTGGTCGTTGCTCAAAAAATGTGTGATATCGCCTCAACTACACTCCCAATAACCTTCAAAAGATATCACAGTGCAGACTTGACAAATAATGTAGAAACTAGTAAATTGGCAAGTATGAGACATTATAGTAGAGAACTAAACACTATGCAACTAAAAGATGACTGAAGCTATGAGTAGAGCTCAATTACCTGCACTTTTAAGTAGAAGTGGCCATCACTCAAGACTGGGTGAACCTCAGGAGATCTCCAATCAGTCAAAGATTCTGGTCTTGCAACGGTTGCACTAATTGAAACATAGCCCTCCTTTGTAAATTTTACGGCATTTCCAACAACGTTCAGAATCGTCTGCATCAGACGTTTTTCGTCACCGATGGCACAGACAGGCACTTCTGGAGCTAAAACTAATGTCAAGGATAACTTCTTCACGGATGCGATTGGCTTTATCAAATGCAGTACCTGCAATTATTAGAATAACTTTGTTAGTGTCGAAAAAAAAAAAAAGACAATAAAGATTAATTTAGTAGAGTACAACATAGACAAACGCTATTTGAAGACTCCCATACACTGAATTGTCGCAGCCATTTGATGCAATGATTGTGCATCTGTTTATTATGAAGTAGCAATCATTTGATAAAATTCTTAACAATTTTCATTCTGGGTCATCTCAATATAACCTCTCCATTTTGTTAACACACGGGTAAAAAAAATAGACATGACCACGTACATAAACCCCCTTGCTCCAACGTTTGTGGGAGCCTAAAAAATTGGGGTCATGTTCTTTGTCGTAGTATTCCCCTAGACAGACGAGGACAATAGAAGCTACATATATACCTCTCTGAAAACCCCATGAAGATTGAACGCAATAGAAACTAACTCCAAGCTACCATCTTCAAGTCTTGAAAGATCAAGCACGTCGTTGATCAATGTTGACAACAGGTTGCTACTCTTGAGTATAATCTCTAGCATCACTCTTTGCTCAGGTGTTAATTCAGTTCCCAAAAGAATAGACGACAAAGCAATAATAGCATGCATAGGTGTCCTCATCTCATGGTTCATGACTGCCAAAAAGTCATTACGAGCACGAATTGCCATCTCAGCCTCACGACGAGCCAAGTCCAAAGCAACATTTTGTTCCATTAGCTGATCCCGAGCCCTCATAGATTCTTCCAGAATAGCAGCATGAGAAAGGGCGACAGCTACCTGCGAAAAAAGATTCGACAGAGATGAAGTCTATTTTTTTATTGTCTTAACAAGATCAATGTAGAAGATCTACAAGTCCAATGTAAAGACTAGGTGAGCAACATCATCTTAAGCGTTTACAGCAACACAAGTACATCAAAATCAACTAGTAAAAAGAGTCAATACCCAAATGATATCTCTGAAAACTGAAGAGTATCTTCTATCAATGCTTCCACAAAAATTTTAAAACTAAAAAAAATGTATTTGTGTAAGCAGTATGGGGGTGGGGAGAAGAAGAGAAATATGGAATTATGGATGTCCTAACCAAGATGGAAAGGATGGAGAGTAAGAAATCATAGTTCAATGATGAATATAGACCAGATAAAGATTATGCAACTATTTCCTTAAGCATTAAGAGGCCTAGACGAAGTGATTCTTTTATAGGTACCAATTTAAAAAGTGACCTCTGCATTTCACTAACTAACTTTTGGTTGCTTTGAACTTGGACAAAACCCCGGAAAAGGTAGCCATTACCCATCATCCAACTTAATGGCAACTGGTTGTAAGAAGGTTGTTATTAGTTATTACTCACACCCGTACAAAACAGAAGGTTAAAATAGATGTTAGAGAACTCAATGTGCTAAACTGCATCTTGTTTATTAGTTTGTTTTACAATATATCTGCAAAAAGTCGCATTCATATTCTTTCCCAAAGCTTTATCGTAAGACCGTAACATATACACGCAAACCTTCCGCGCCTTCCCACAGACCCTGGACAACCTATGTTACTCTGACTGACTGACTCTTCATGAAATTACCCTTATAGACACTCAAACACACAGACATGGGTATGACATTTCAACATTTCGGGCCAAAAACATTAATATTTTTTCATAGAATAGCAGAGATTCTGCCGAGGCCACACACGGCACACCCCATTTATAATAGCAGCCCCAGATTTATAAAAACGTGGAGTTAACTAAAACTGCTTGAAGTCTAATTCACACAAAAGTCCATTGAAAGAACAGAAAACACTCAGCGCATCAAGTACTAGACGTAGAGAAATATTAAGGCAGGGAACTACATGTCTAAAGCTGGATTTCTGTATACACACTCACTATAAAGGTTTTGCATCAATTGAACAAGAGAGAATATCAACCTGGTCTGCAACAACTTCTACTAGCTCCAATTCATGATCACGAAATTTCCTGACACCGTCGGAAGGAGAAATCAGAACCATCACTGCATAGTTTTTCGCCGAAATATCCGGCCAATCATTGATTTGAAAATTTGAATGATGTAGAAGGGGGACCCGGACAGCAACAACATCAGGAGCTCCATATCTTCCGGCAACAGGCCTAGTCCTAACCAAAGGACACGTAAACGGTATTCTCACTACACTAGAGTTATTGAAGATCTCAGCAATAACAGAAAGATTCATTGAAACAGTTGATCCAACAACCATTGAGTGATTCAGAGTATGAGAGAGTCGCATTGTCATCCCAGTTTGTGATGGCATCCATAATGCACATTCTTCCAAGTTGAGTGTGCGACCCAACTCAACTAGAGTCGTTTTCAGTATGGTGTGTCTGTCAAGTGTACTTCTAATCTCGTGAGTGAGCATTCTAACATGCCTTCCAGTTTCTTCTTGTGTAAGGATAAGGCCCATCTCTTTGTCAAGCTCCTCGGCTCTGTGCCTTAGAAACATTTCCCTTGTTTTAACACTTAACAAGTCCGGGATTATGTGGACAAGCATTAAAGCTGTCACGCATGATACAGCAGCCGTGGACATTTTTGCAATGGTCATTACTATAGCAACTGTTTTTGTGTGCATCGAGAATGTCCATAGGTTTATAAGATGAGTGGCGCCACATAGAACAATGAAAGCGCCAAATTGCATAAGCACCCATCTGTATGGGAAGAATGCCGACTTCTTTACAAAATAAATTAGCTCCAACGGGATGGAGAAATATGCTAGGGCAATAAAGAAATCTGATATATACTGATATTTTACTAGGAGTTCATCTTGCCATTGTGTATCAATGCAATCGCAATCCATCCTTCAACCAGTTTTGACCTCAAACACACGCAATTTTTCTGTATTGAAAAAATAAATCAGTACATCAGCAAATATACTGAAAAATGACAGCTCATTTCCAAACAAATACTGACGCTCAACTGAAAAGCATTGTAGAAAGTATTTTACTGACTTCTGACGAAGGTCACCTAATTGCTCATTCTCCTACTCCACTTATTGAAGAAAGTATTTGACCTGATTTGACTATACCTAAGAACAATTGGGTAATTAGACAAGGTTTCAAGACAAATACGAGTATACAATTTTTAGTACACACCATGAAATCACAGTGCAGATATATTGTAAAAACGTGTAACAGTCCTGGTTTCTCTAACCTAATATATTTTAGAAACAGCCAACAGCCATAAGTAAGTTACAACTTCAACAATTAGACAAGAATATGACTGACAACGAAACACATCGCTCCAGGTGTAAATCGTATAAACATTATAAACATTAAAAATCCAATGCTCACTATAGAACTAACTAACTGACACATATCTTTCAGTGACACTTAGCCAGGCCTCAAAACCAGTGCTCGGAGAGGACACAGTGGAATAAGAAATGTGATGTAGTATATAATGAGTGGGATGACTAAGATTTTTTATTTCTTTTATCATCTATCTATCTGATGTATCAACCACCCTCTTCCACGCTTGTAATAGGAATGGACACCAAGGTATATGAATCAACTACAACAGAGACATGGAAGAAAGCAGCGAAACTCCATGTAGACACTTTAACAGCTCGGAAACTTCCAACACAGCAGGGTAGCATCGACAAAAGTATGAATGCTAGCAACTAATCTAACACTCATTTTGCAGAGGATAAAATACTAATATACCACATGCAAATCAAAAATCTCCATGATCCAATTCAGAGTCTAAAACATTCAGCCTCAATAATCGCTAATATAACGTTGATTACATCCTTGCTAATTAGTTTCGTGTGAGAACGTTGTCCACTTACAACCAAATCATTAATTCATTTTGCGAAATGTGATATATAAGTATATAACAGGAAATTAGCCTGTTGTATGCATGCAACGGTCTCATTTGATCTCTTGTACATCCTTGCACTCATACATTCATCATGAGCTACAGAATTTAGTCATTTACAACTAGCCCTTTTGCAATACAACACATGGAAGCCTGATTAACTTAAGAAAACCACTATTCATTTCATCAGGCTCAAAACCCTCGTAACATATACAACAACAACATTAGCCCAATGCCTCAACGGCTCCCGCAAATTGCAGGGTAAGGGGGTTAGATGTACGCAGTCTTGCCCTTGTGTTATCAACACAAAGCGACTGTTTCCAAATGATCCAAGATGAAACTGCAACATTTAACTGAAAAAATTAAACCCCTTCTCTGGATCCACAAATTCACATAAATCCCAACTCCCAAGTTCATTTTTTAACCAAAAAATTGTCCTTGAAATTTCTGGAAGCTCATCAATTGACACTAGTTACACAATCAAGAACATAACTTCTAAAATATTATCAAAATCCAATCAAAACTCACAAACACAAACATGATTACAAACACAACAAAACATCAATTAACAGAAAAAGATATGAACTTTGATGCAAACCCATGAATCTGATCCAAACAACAAGCATGCAGCACAAAAGGAAGATTCAATAAATAATCATATTACCTTGAAAAAATTGGATTTTAAAAGTTAAAGCTATAAAATGATGATCACATTTTGCAAAAATGAAAGGGTAAAGAGAAGTGTAATGAGGAAAGGGAAAGATTTGGTAGTTGGGGAATTGTATTGTATGTAAGAAGCGCGCCGTGACTTGTTGAAAGAGAAGGAAAAGGAGAAAGATATAGAGAGAGAAAGAGATTGCTTTACAAAAGGGGAAGTATGATAGTATGAATAAGGTGAGCGAGCGTTGACAGGATGAAGAAATTTTTGATTCAACAGTTTACTATGGAAAAGGGTACTGTATCTGTACACTCTTAGTCAATCACCGTTTCTGGATTTTTTATTTTTTATTAAAAAGAATTGACAATTATTGATATTTAGTTATTTATTCCATCTTCGGTCAATTGTTGTCATTTTATTTTGCCACAAAGAATAAGAAAAGAGGGTGAGATCAATTATTAAATGATAGCTTAATCAAATTGTGTGTGATTTTCTTACCATATCAAAAAAAGAAAAAAAAATTCAAATTACCCATCAAGTTCATTCTTAAAATAGAAATGACGACAAATATAGAAGATAATCAGAGTCTAACATTAAACAATAAGTTATAGGTGACGGAAACACCTTACCAATCTGGATCGATACTAAAACCATAACCAAGAATATATTATTAAATGTATCTCAACTGAACTGAAAACAAAATCCTAACTTATTATTCGTCTTGCCCCTCAATGCATCCCAAACAGCGACGAGCATTCAACCTGAGAATGGAGGTCGATGATCAGTCAGGAGTAACTAGATCCTCTCCTAGTCATGTTTACAACAATTGAATATAACGAACAATCAATAACAATTGAAATGTAGAACCAGTAAACATGTGAGACCATACATCACGACATGGAACCAAAACTTACCATGTCTTTATCAATATTAGTCGAACACAAATATGCAACCTAGACTTTGTGCGACCATTAAACCATGGACACTTGCAAACCAGGTTGCACACGATCAATAGCATCTTTAGGCACAAAGTTAGCATCAAAGCATAGCGAATAGAACGAACGCCGCTAGAGCGTTTAACTGACGACTCTAGCTGACAGAGCGTTTAACTGACGTCTCTATTAGTGTGAAATATTTAACTGATACTCCACGGTACTATGTATAGCGTATCACCACTGCCTATATGCCTAAAACATGGCCAAACCTCTATATGCATTAATTGCACATCGAACGACACTTGGGACCTAAAACGTTTAACTGATGAATCTGGCCACCTCCCAACATAGACCAAATAAACCCTCGTAGGGTGGCACTAATTCATTCCGATAGTATTTAACTGATACTACCGTCATCTATTCGACTATCCAACAACAAATGCACATTTTAAGTGACTGCACACACACACATGCGTGAACCATATCACGGCTCAACTCAGTAAAACAGTTTAACTGACTGTCTAACTCATGCGTGAATAACATCACGACTCAACACAGAAGAACAATTTAACTGACTGTCCTACCAGCATATGAATAAGAGTAACCAACAACAAATGGAACCACAATGATATAACACGTTGAATACAATACAACATATGAACAAATATAATCAACCAAGGTTATAGTAACTTTGGTCATAACATAATAACTCTTGATGCGAGGCTACATTTACCTCGGCTATAACTTTAATATATAACTTGAGGTTACACTAATCTCAACTATAACCTTGACATGAAAGCTCAAGGTTATACTAGCTCCAACCATAACCTTGAGTCATAATCTCAGGGTTACGTTAGTTTCAACTATAACCTTAACTCGTAGTCTAAAGTTATACTAGGTCCAGCTATAACCTTGATTCATATTTCTAAGGTTATACCTCATTCAGCCATAACTTAAGTCAAACTCAAGGTTGTACTAGCTTCAACCATAACTTTGAATCATAATTTCAAAGTTATACCAACTTCAGCGATAACCCTGGACATCAATCTTTGCCGCGGGTTAAGCTGCCTCTAGGGTTTCACTCGTGAACCCTAGTTGCGCACATGACACCCGTAACAACGCATAAACAAACACACATCATCAATAAGACATTAAAACATCCACAAACATATGAAACATATTATTCATGACAAAAAACCCATCAAACATGTACTTAATCATACAAAGAAATTATTAAATTAATCATATTGATTACATTAATTGGCATAAACACAATTAAAAGAGAAACACCTAGTTACCTTTTTGGCAATTAATGATGCACCACAAAACCTTGTCTCCAACGCGTGTCAACATCCTCAAAATCGACTTTAAAGATGCACGAATCCAAATCTATGAAAACATTATACAAGACTCTTCTTCTTTACCCATTAAAATAAGAGACCTTAAAGATAGGTCTAAAAGTCCATATAAATAATTCTCATAAAAATATTTGGAGACGAATATGATGTAAACGTAAGAGTCAAGATTAAGAGATTATAATTTGTCTTTGTATTTGGAAGAAAGAGATATGCACAACAATGGAGTCAAAGGGAGAAAAGTGAACAAGAGAGAGAGAAAAAAGAAGGAAGTGTGCGCATCTCACGCATGAAAAGAAAAGGAGAATGGCCTAGTTGTTTGCTGGGTTACAATTATTTACCGAATTGTAATTCGTATTCGACGTTTTAGTAAATGTAGTCGGCGTTTGTTAAAAAAAGGATGATACTACCCTTTTCCCTCACTAACTCAACACAAAACTCTCCCAACCAAAATTCTCATTAAACTCAATAGCTTGACAAACCTGGCAACACCGTATCACCCCCACCCATCGCACCATCGTAACCCACCGCCACCACATTCTTGTCGGCCATTGACTGCAACCACCGCAGACCACCACTAGCCAACAAGCCACCATCAAACTACCATTAAGAGGTAATTTAAATTGAATTTCAATTTATTTTTTTTAATTAGTTTATGTTTGAATTTGTTCAGTTAAGTTATTTTTAATTGATTGTGTTGTTCAATTAATTTGTTTACGCTTAATTGTACTCGTTAATTGAACAATGAAAGTCACACGTTCCATTTGTTACCCGGTTTTTGAAAATTTCAATTAGGTTGTTTTTGTCGATTTTAGTTGTTAATTGTTGTTAGTTGAAGATGTTGTTATTGTATTTGGGGGGAATTTCACGATTTTGGGGTGGTTTTGTTAACGTTTAGGTTCTATTGTGGTGGTTTAGTTGTCGCCATTGTTGTTTAGCTGCAACCATGGAGGAGACGAAGAATGTAATCGCCATCCCCATTGATTGACGATGAATATTAACGCTGCCATGGGCTACATGATGATACTCAACGCCAGTCCATGGATGGGCGAAGGCATTCATCGTCATTCCATGGAGGTGGCGAGAGGATTTGTCGTCAAGTCATGGGTAGTGCAAGGAAATTGAGCGTGTGTCAATGGCTTCCACGTTCAAACTCAACGTGAATCTGTTGCTGGAATAAGCAATTCAACGTGCTTCCATGGTTGTCACGTTAATATTCATCGTCATACCATGGTCTTGCGTTGACATTCATCACGTATCCATGGTTTTGATGATGAAATTCATCATCATTCCATGGTGAGATGATGAATTTCATCGTCAAACCATGGAGGTGAAGTTGAATTTTATCGTGTCGTCCATGGTGGTTTTTTTTTAAAAAAAAAAACGTGTTTATGGTGATTAAAACGTTTTTTATTAATTTGTAATTGTTTAATTCGATTACTTTGGGTATTATGTTATTTATTTATTTATTATATCGTTTAATTCATAAGTTAATTATTTTTAATTGTTTTTGTCGATTACTTATCAATGGTATGCGTAATTTTATTAATTTTTAATTGTTTAACTCGATTACTTATCAATGGTATGCGTAATTTTATTAATTTTTAATTGTTTAACTCGATTATTTTGGATATTATATTTATATTTATTTTTTATATCATTTAGTTGGATAAGTTTATTATTTTTTAATTGTTTTAGTCGATTATGTGTTTAATTGCATTATTTTATATGTTTTTATTCGTTTAATCGTTTATTTTGTTATTTTTGTAATTTCTTAGTCGATAACGTGTTTTATTTATTAACATTTTTTTATTTGTTTAATGCAGATGGTTAGTCAAGAAGAAAGAGATCGAGAAGTAAGAGCAGCGGGGATTATGCGAGCCCCCGACCGTACCTTTGGCCGAAACGTCACGTCTTCTAAGCGTCGTTTGCGCTGTTTGTCGTTCGGCCCACCTCCACCGCCCCGTAGACAGTCACCTACCACAGTTATGATGCCTACTCCTGGTCACGTTGCCAGTGAAGATTTAGAGAGGGTTATGTCAAGGGAAATAAGTAGTAGTTTCCGAAATGTAGACGAGGAGGAGGAGGATGGGTCAGAGGACGAGGAGGAAGCTGACTTTCGGTTCGTACAGAACCCAGCATCGCAGTTACCGTTGACTTAGAGGGTGGCCCGGGATAGTTCTGGCCGATGTGTGAGTACTAGCGAGACTTCATCGAGCACGGAGAGGTCGAGGCCGCCGAGGAGGGACACTTCTTGGATCCTTAAAGGTCCTATTGTTGGTGGGCCTTCTACTTGGTTTGTCTTACGGAGTTTCGGTGGACATGTAGCATACACTAGTTTGGTATGATCCTGAGGCGTCACAGTTGAGATCGTGGATTAAGTGTTACGAGAGGTCGGGTGTTGTGAAGGAAATTAGACAAATTAAGCTCTCCGACGAGGTTGCCGCTAGGGTTGATGAGATGGGGCTTGATGTTTTGAGAGATTGTTTTACCATTGGTCTTGACGATAACCTCTTGAGTGCTTTTATAGAGAGGTGGCATCCGGACACTAGCACTTTCCATATGCCTTTTGGAGAGATTAGTATCAAGCTCCATGATGTGGAGCAGATTCTTGGGATACCGGTTAGTGGTGATAGGGTGTTTGTGGATGGTATGGTTGAGGTAGATGAGGGTTCTACTAGGGAGGATTTGGGTTTGAAGGAGAAGGTGGCTAGCTTATTTGGAGTTCCCGAGGTGTCACCACGGATCTATAAGGGCGGTCGTTTGTTGACGTCGGCGTTGAGGGAGGCTGTTGAGTAAGGGAACGAGCATGATTCTCTTCGGGCTTACCTTATGATTTTATTGGGTCATACTCTTTTCATGGATAAGTCCGGTGATAGGGTGAGCAGTCAGTTGTTGCCCTTATTTGATGATCTTGATCGGGTTGGTCGGTACGCTTGGGGTGTCGGTTGTTTGACTTACTTGTACCGGCAGCTGGGGGTAGCATCGCGCCGAGATACTACTGGTGTTAGTGGGTGTTTACCATTGCTACAGGCGTGGATCTACGAGTACTTTCCCTAGTTCCGTCCAGGTGGTGGACACTATTTTGAGGGCCGACCACTAGTAGAGGCTTGGGCCCGCATGCCTCGTTTTAAGGGGGATTGTAAGATGTTGAAGATGCACCGACAAATTTTAGACGGGCTTATGGCGGAGCAGGTCCGATGGTTGCCTTACGGGACCCGTCCTTAGGGGTCTTGTAAGGTGTCGTTGTACTCGGGTTTTATCAGATTTCTTCACATAGTAGATCCTTACCAGCTCGATCGGTGCATGCGCCAGTTTGGCTTTGTCCAGACAATCCCGTCTCTGATGCAAATCCCTTCTTTTGAGCAGCGCTCGTCAAAGGGAAATTACAGGCTTGAGTTCGGGGAAGATCCCGATAGGATGTGGGGATTCTCTGGTTCAAACGTAGCTTTGCATCATCGGTCAGAGCCAACAATGATGCCATTCGAAGTTGCAAGAGGGTACTTGAAATGGTTTAGAGCCATTTCTCACCCTTACCACCACCCTCCTACACACAGCGCCAACTTCGCTCACTTCATCTTTACGAGGAGGCGGAGGTTGCACTGTCCCTTAGTTGTCACTTCAGGACTGTCTACCGACAACCCACTAAGGAGTTGATGAGACATCGCCTAGAGACATTGTTCGAGCAGATGCGTCCTTACTATGATGAGTAGTTTATTTGTTTTTGTATTTGTTTGTGGGTTTATTTTGTATGGATATCTTTTTGTTAGTTTATTTTCCAATACTTTTATTTATTTTGTATGAACATTTTTTGTTGGTTTATGTAATTTGATCATCACTTTTTTACTTTAGTTTTAGTACTCAAGTTATCGATCAATGCTGTAATTAAAACATGGTATTTAAAACACAACTTAATTTAATTAGACTTAATTAAACCAGACTTAACGAAATGAGCAAATACATCTTAATTAAAAAACATAAGAAGATTGAATTTAAAGTACAATATAATTAAAACATAATTAAACGGATTTAATTATCTTTTGTTGATGAAAATTTCATATCTTCTAAACCATCCTCATATGCAATTTCTTCAGGTTGTCTAGCAACGTATTGATCATAGATATCAATATTATCGAGTTTTTCGTTGCGGAGGTTGAACACTTTACCAGCGCAAATATCGGAAAGTGTTGCATAATCAAGCACAATCAGTATCCGTATAAAATATTCAATCACATCACTTTGCAGCTTACCATACTCCCACTTCTTTGCTTGTAATGTTACTACAGAAACAATATCATCATTAACTGAAGGAGTTAGTACATGCTCCCAGTTCTCGGCTAAGATTACACAAAGCATGTCAAGTGACGATCCCCGTCCTTATAAATTGCTACATTGTGGTTGTGTTGTCCACCACCCTCGGAGGTGATAATGTTCCAAAATACCGTGACTTGATCATTTAAAGTAAGGTTATTTTGCACGTCTCGAATACGGAATGGACAACTACATCGTGTTGACCTCCTACGCTTCTCGGGATCATCCGTTGGCAGAGGTAATCCTTGCCTTGAGCATCGAAAATAAGTTGCCAACAACCCGTCCAATTTTCTACTTTTAGGCTGACAAGGCGGTCGCACACCTAGCAAAGATAATTCCCTAAACTTGACAACAAATTAATGTAGTAAGGTAGAGGTCGAACCACAGAGAAACGGGAGTTGTGTTAAGAATTGCTATGGTTAGGTCTTTATCAAGATCAGGTTATATTTTTCGTTTTGGTTGGTGGAATGCAAGTAAATAAAAAGCAATGTAAATAAAATGATTAATTAACAAATATGATTAAAGGAGTCTAGGGGTGTCGGGTCACACATATATAGTAAAATGATTCATGTTATATTAGAAATGCATAGCAAAGATAAATGTCTAGGTCCATGGACAACCACCTCTCGATATTATTGTCGACCTTAGATCGGGTTCTAACGAACTCTCGATATGGCTAGATCGGTCTACTACAACATGCTTAGTCTAATACAAATCCGTGCCTCTCGACTTATAGAATGCATTAGCATATTTAACCAAAGTTTGTGATCAATAAACTAAGATTAAAAAATACAAATCAAGTATGTGTATAACAATTATGCAATGTTATAACATTCTAATATAACATGATAAATAATGACTAATGCATGGCTCCCATAATCCTTAGACAAAATAAATCTACTCACTCATAATTCAAATAACAATAACTAAAAACAATGAAATAGACATAGACATAATGAAATAAGAAAAGTAAATATAACTAAACTAATTATCATAAACTAAAAGATAAACTAATGATGAAATGCTTAAATGAAAATGTAATGGAAATATAAATACTAAATGTACATGTCTAAATAACATAAGATTATTATAAGAGAAATATAAATAACAAATTACTAATTAACAAATGCATACATGATAACAATTTAATCTAGCAAATGAAATAACAATATAAAGATTAGAATGAAAAGATTACCGAACTGATGATTATAACTTGATAATGAAGAACGAATATAAGCCAAATTAACTTGTATTGAAATTGCAAATGTGACTTAAAGATTGTATTGAGATTACAACTTGTAAACTAATTTCTGAAACTAGAATAAACTAAGAGAAGGATTAAGCTAACTGAGAATGATTGTAAAGTGATAGAACAAGAATGCAAAGATTGTAAAAAGGATGCCTAGAAGTCGGGGTTAAGCCCTCCTTATATAGTACTTCCAAGACGAAACTTAAATAATAAAAAAGAATCCAAGGCAACCCCTCCCCGATCGGGGACAGGCCACCCCGATCGGGGTCGCATGATTTCCGATTTATGGCTTGAATGCTTGATTTAATGCTCGGGGAATCCTAAGTTTTGCCTTAATGCTCCTTTAATCGTCCGTCTAATTGCATTTTGTGGAATCAAATGTGGAATCCTAAGCTATAAACTCCACATGATTACTTAAAATTTACTCTTTGGGCTTCATTTCTCATTTGTTTACATTTGCCATTTGTTGATGGTCGATTTGCATTTGGGCCATTAATTACTTCTACATTTCATCAGCAATCCATTTTGTTTTGCTTGCATGATTCATCTTAGCTTCCACTTAGCCTCGTGAGCTTGATACTTGCACATTTGACGGAAAATATCTACTAAAAGCTACATTTCCTACAAAATATACTAAACACAAGTAAGATATCTAGAACACGGGATTAGCTCAATAAAACACTAATAATAGTGCAAATAACATGTAAAACCGAGCTAATTTAGGGGGTAAAATCATATAAATATTAGATACATCAAACTCCCCCAAGCTAAACTCTTGCTTGTCCTCAAGCAAGCATAAGAACTAAGACAACCCCACAAATACACAATCCCGAAAAAGCTAACAAGCATAATGATTCAAAACCCGAAACAACATGAACAAAGGACAATGCATATACACGGGTGAGGTTTACATGATGGCGCAAAATAAAAGACTTCAAATGAACCTTTAAGCTCTTGCATGATCTTATGACTTTCGGACTCTCACGGTTCACTCATGCTCAAATTATATGTAAAAGGATATTTATGTGTGAGTAGTACTCACCAATCCTCGACTCATGAGAGCGTGTGGTCGTAGTAGCAGTAGTAGTAGTAGCAGCAGCAGCAGTAGTAGTAGTAGTAGTAGTAGTAGTAGTAGTAGTAGTAGTAGTAGTAGTGGTCGTAGTAGTAGTAGTAGTGGTGGTCGTAGTCGTCGTGGTAGTGGTGGTAGTCGTAGTGGTGGTAGTGGTAGTGGTAGTAGTAGTAGTGGTATTAGTGGTGGTAGTGGTAGTGGTAGTAGTAGTAGTAGTAGTAGTACATAATAATAATACATAATATATATATATATATATATATATATATATATATATATATATATATATATATACTTCACCTCACCTTATCCACCCACCATATCACAATTCCACCACACATTTTAAGGAGAAAAAAAGAGAGAAGAGGGAGATTAGAAGAAGGGAGCATTTTGTCCCTCCGTCTCAAGACCTTGAGGTAAGACCGTCTTATACTACCTTATACCGTAATTAATTTATACCGTTGACCCGCCTCGACCTTGAACCAGCTTAGGACCGTCGTTGACCACCCTTGGACCACATTTGACTTCCCATAACTAGGTTTGACCGAGAGATTTCATGTGTTAATGTTGTTGTTGTTAAACCGTCTTTGGACTGCGTTTTACTCCGTCATTCGTGACTGAATAGGGCTGGTCTTGGGGTAGTTGTGTCGTGGGTTGATGGGGGTTAGTGTGAGGGTCACGTGGTGGTCATGGGTGGTGGTTTGAGTGGTGTTTGGGGCGGTGTAAAACGGGTTCAAAAGGGAGGAGTCTGGTGGTTGTGTTTGTGTTGTTGTTGTTGGTCGTTGTTGCTGCTGGTGGGGAGGCGTGTGGTGGTCGTCACTGTAGGGTAATATCCGTATAAAACCCTAATTTTAAAGGATTATAACATAAAATTTGCCCTGCGATTTATAGTCATAAACGAAAAACAAAGTAAA
>VHZZ01004377.1:5726-25039 GCA_009801015.1 Silene noctiflora | reverse complement strand
CTGAACTTATAGAATCTGAACTGAACTGAACTTATAGGATCTGAACTGATATGAACTTATAGGATCTGAACTGAACTGAACTTATAGGATCTGAACTGAACTTATATGATTTGAACTGAACTGAACTGAACTGAACTGAACTTATAGGATCTGAAGTGAACTTAAGTTAAGTGACTTTAAGTCCAAAAGAACAGGGCCTAAATATTATGATATGTATGCTCATATGAAATAGCTTTTTGTAAGGAATTGATTGGTGGAACTTTTATAATTGTTGAATAATTATATTTTTTTTTTAAATATCAAAGTCATGCTTACTCAAAAAAAAATAAGCGTCATATATTAAAAAAAATGGCATGATCATTTATTTCAGAAATTTCCCAGGGTACCCATGTAGTTTGTCACTTTGCTCATGGTACCCCTATTTTTAAGAATGCGCCAATTGTACGCTTGAGGTTCAACATTTAGGTTAATGGTACCCTTATTGGATAATGCACGTTAAATTAGACTAATGGAGAATGAAAGGATAACTAATTTTGGCGAAATTTTTTGATTTCAAAACAAATCTTTTTAAAAGAAAATTCACTTTGAGTAAAATACCTCTAAGTTTTGTACCGTTGCACAAAATACCCTTTGGTTTTACATAACTCGGGGTATTTTATGCAATCTGTTTTTTTTTTTTTTTTAAAAGTTACCCTGAAATCAAAATTTCCAATAGTTATGCCTTAATCATACCCCGTTAGTCTAATTTTATGCATTATTCTTCAAGGGTATCATTGACATAAATATTGAATTTTAAGGTTACCATTAACACATTCTTAAAAATAGGGGTACCATTGACAAAGTGACAAACCACATGGGTACCATTGGAAAATTTCCGTTTTTCATTTTATCTAAACACTAGTAACATCACTTTTAGGGGTCGTTTAGTTCACTGCTTAGGAATAGAATAGATTGGGATGAGAGACCATAGGAGTGTGATGTTCTAATTTCATACATTTTAAAACATGTTTGTTTCATTAAAGAAATAAACATAAAAGAATGGAGTTTGAATCTATGAGGAAGGGGAAGGGGAAGGGGGAAGGGGAAGGGGGTGGGTATGAGATTACAAGGGGTTGGAGTGGAGATAGAATCTAACAGGATTCTAACCCCATTCCAAAATACTTCAACCAAACATTAGAATGACTAGAATCCATTCCATTTTATTCCATTCCAAACCTCCCAACCAAACACTCACTTAATTCCTCTATTTCATTCAATTCTATACGTTTGATTTTTGGGCACTATTCATAAGTGGGGAGAATTTTCGATACAACTTCTAATATATAGCGTAAAGATAGTCATATGAAATCTTGTTTAAATTGTCTTTCAGAGTACATTGTGAATATCAAATTTTTATAACTTTTATTAATATATAACTAAAGATATGAAAAAAAAAACGAGCATTGATATATGTATAAAATAAATGTATAAATTGAATGAAATTGAGGAAATACTAAACTACTGGGTATATACATATACATAATTTATATGGTGCGACACCTGTTTTATTCCGAGCACAAATTTAATGTGAAATCGCCTTAGTCGAAACCCATTACGGTAAAAAAACATCCCTTTATAGTTTATACCTACCTTCTCGAGAAATAGGAACATACATCAGATGTAGTAGGTCATACCTCATTTATTATTAAACTTATGTGTATTTTTTCCGAGTTTTTTAAAATTTATAAGTTACATTTTAATTTTTTGTCGTCAAAACTCCAATTTTACTAAGTTTATATGTAATGTTTTTGAGTTATATTGTAATTTTTTGAGTGTAATGTTTAACTGAATGAACTCACAAATTTAATAGTAAAACTCATAAACTTTAAAACAAAATTCAAAAACTTTATTATAATGCTCAACCATTCGATGTTGATGTCGATGTATAATTCACTTAGTGTACTTCTCCATTTCTGTGTTTACTCTTTGATAGGGAATTCACTGTAACAGCACCAGTCTCTACATTTATTTTTCTCCAAGAAATCTATTTTCTTATTTGGGAATTGAATCTGAATGGATTTGAAGGAATTATACATGGTAAAACCAGCTGGATTTCCCTTATTTGTTTTCCCATGTTTGGTTAATGTGATTCTGCATGTATTTCATTCGTAATTTGGTTTGAATGAATTATGGAATTTCTGAGTTTTCTATTTTTATTTGTATTGTTTTCCATTTTTGTTCTTTCTTATCATAGTAAACCCAGGTTGATTTATACACACTGTCATCTCACATTCCATTTTTTGGCATTTTTGTTCATAGTTGATATTACTGGATTGTGGGTTCTTTGAAGCACATCAGCATCATGAAGAATTTAGTAAGTTTTCTGCAAATTAATTTGCATTTTATTTTATCATGTTGCTCTCTTTTAAAATTTGTTAGTGTGGTATGGGTTGGTTGTGTTTTAATCTATTTGATTATGGAAAATGAGATGGCGCTACGGTTTGTATGAGTAGTGTCCATTAGAATTGGACTCTAGGGCATGTGGGTGGTGATTTTGGTGGGGCTCTATTGCTGTCCTTTGATTATAATGGTACATTGAGGATGATGATCTCTTGTGATTGTTGTCTTTCATTTTGTAATTTGAACTTCTAGTTTAATTGTATCTGACTTTTGAGTCAGTTTCACCCTATGTGAGAAAATCTTACAGAGTTCATCTTTACAAATGGTAAAAAAAAGTGCTTTTTTAGAGGGAATTTTGATGATATGTCGGAAATCTTGGGACTTTTTGGTGTTCAGTTTCATATTTGATTGAAATGTTGTTAGTAAACTGTATACATTCATCTACTGTCAAATTCTGTAAAGAAAAAGAAGCCGACTCTCGGAGTTTTTGGAGGTGTGGCTATGCATATTGCAGTATCTGTGGCTATGTATGAGTTGGTATTTATTTTTACGAATCATCGGAAATTTTGAAAAAAATGACAGAAGTTCTAAAGAACAGGATGGAGTATGTTTGCTGGGATAACAAATTTTAGCCTATCTCTGTAAACATTTGGCAGCCTATGTTAGCTAATACACAATTATTATGACTTGATAAGTAGTCATCCTTCTTACTAGTAACATTACACCTGTGCCCAAGTGCACCCGAAAATGTTGGGATAGGGGTCTCGTTCATTCAAGTATGCAACTTACCCATGTGTTAACCGCACATTGAGACCGTTTCCGGATGACATGATAAAATTTGCATAAAATGACTAATTTAGTCAGCTATTATGTTATACTTCATGACAACTTCATGTATATTCTTAAATTCACACCATCCTGAATTGTTTTCAGGTGTTATTACTGCTATTTTTGACATTATGTTACTGTCAAGAAGAAAATGGTCGCCACTGTGAAAAGAGCAAACCTGTAATTCCCAGGTCACACACTGTGGCCATCACAGAGTTTGGAGCTGTTGGAGATGGGAAGACACTGAATACGCTTGCTTTTCAAAATGCGATTTTCTATCTACAATCTTTTTGTGACAAGGGTGGAGCCCAGCTTTATGTGCCGCCTGGTAGATGGCTTACAGGAAACCTCAATCTTACTAGTTACATGACACTTTATCTCGAAAGAGATGCTGTCATTTTGGGTGCTCAGGTCTTACTTTTAACTTTACTGTGCTATTGCTCTAATAAGAAAATCGGCATGGTACATATAGATATCCTTCCATATAGCAGATATTGGCTTACTTCTATATTTTTGAATTCTAAAGGCAATACTCCATTGTCAGCTACTTCTCATTCCAAGACCTTGTTCAAAATGCCTTTTGAAGTTTTTTTTCTTGGTGTAATTGGAACACCCATATTCATTACAGATTAAAAGCATATTGTATTCATTTGAATTTAACAAGTACAAAGCTAGGAGTATTTAGGAACATATCTCGTAGTTAAAAAAAGTTTTGTTCAACTGGATTTTTGAGGGAATGCATTTTCTGTTCTTGCGTGGTGCTAGAGTTAATAGAACGTAGCTCAGTTAAATTTCCAAAGAATCAAGCTACTTGATAACAGATTGATATTTGATAAGCTCACTGTTTACATTAGTAGTTTTATTATTCTATGAGAGGGATATTTGAAAAATATATTTTCCTTTCTAGTTATTTGTAATGTGTAGGTTACAAAAAGTTACTGCACTCTTATAAAACATTACGAGTATTTGTTTTTCTCTTGAGCTTTCTTTATCAAGAATGTAAGTGCCACCTGTTAGTACCTTGTTTAGAGATACGCTTATTAGCCAACTTAGAAACACTTGGTTTTAGGAACCGATTGTTATTTGTTAGTGTCGACACAGCTTCAGTTTCCTTTGGTATACGCTCTAGTAGATATATCTCGACACTTACATGGTGAAAGATCATGCATGTGTAATCAATTCGTCCTCTCAAGGGCATTGTTCTGATTCCGTATCATATAATCATGTGAACCAGATAATGTTGACTATTGATCTCTGATATTCAGCCCATTGAATCCGTAGCTTTCACGGCCCAAAAACTATTTGAATACCGACCTATTTACTTTGTAATCATTTGGAGCCTTGTAAGGGAACTATTCTTTAGGTTCTTTGGAATCAGCCTCTCATGTGTTTTTGAACACATGGTTTAGGGGCTGCGTACACCCTTAAAGCTCTATAGGTTTTCCGACACAAAAATACTGGAATACCCAACCTATATACCTTGTATCTTTACTATATGTGGAGAGTATAATGTAGGTATATTCTGAAGGCTGCTTGAAAGCCTCCCAGTGTTCCAAGCACATGGCAAGGTAGCGTACATCGGATCCCACTGATCCCACTAGATAGAAGCCTTTGAGGCCCTAGGGCAGTGCCGAACTATCTACCTCTTTAGAATTTAGATTGAGATTGTTGTCAGTCTAGAGAACTACTCCGATCCTCCACATTTTCTATTACTTAGAAAGTTTCTCGTTTATAGGTCATGACTCCTGAAGCTTGTATCCTCGTAGTGTGGATGGCTGTTTTAGACCTAGTTCTCACACCTTGGATATGTCGAGAGCTTTGTGAGTTATTTTTTCCTAGACTTTGTTCACTATGTAATCATCCACATTATATCTTCCGACCTGTTGATGATGCTCATAGTAGCACGACATTCTTCCTGAAACATAAATAGGAGATGTACCCTCATCATTTTTATAACTCAGACAGATAACTGTCATGCTGATAGACTTGGTAGCTCCCTAGATGTGCATAATTTATTAAATTCTGACTTGATATTTGTTATGCTACA
The DNA here is from genome assembly GCA_009801015.1 of Silene noctiflora. Lineage (NCBI taxonomy): Eukaryota > Viridiplantae > Streptophyta > Magnoliopsida > Caryophyllales > Caryophyllaceae > Silene > Silene noctiflora. Next base: position 19,785 of record VHZZ01004377.1, on the reverse strand, counting down.
ACTTATACTAGGGCTTCAGAAGGGAATTTATTGATATCAAATAGCTCCCTTGTATAAATTGCAGCGTAACAAATACTGACTTGATATTTGTTACGCTGCACTTACACGGACTGGAGGGAGAACTTTTAGGGATTTATTGAAAGTTCTGGCATTTCGCCCTTGAAATTTCCTAAATAGGTGCTCATTAGTTAGTCGGTGAGTTTGGGAGAAGATTCTTATTGGTGATCTCGTGAACAACAGAAGCTCTAGACTTCTCTATGTTTCCCTTGTAATTCCATCATTTTCCTTATCTGCATATTGATTTATTTACGTGTGGGTTTCTTAATAACTGATCTTCATGTTCTATGGTGAACTGAGCTTGCGTTCATACTTCATAATATTAAATATTGGTTTTGGTCACGGTGGGCGTATGGGCTAGTAGTCTTATCTTACTTAATATGGCCAATACTGCCTTAAAATATGTGGTATAACCCAGGCCTGGTCTTCTTTAAAACCTATACAAAATAGTCGGTTTTTGGTCTCACGGGATCATGGCCTTGATTTATACCAAGCTTACGTATTTATTTTATCATCCGCGTTATCGATTGTAATTGTGGCCTTGTGGGTATACATTGTAGTATTTGTTTTCTTTCCGTCTTGGTGGACGATGCAACTTTAGTGTTTTATACTTTTACCTTTTTTCTTTGCAGGATTACGAACATTGGGAAGTAGTTCAACCATTACCATCTTATGGTCGAGGTATTGATTTACCAGGCTGGAGATATAGCAGCTTACTCACGGGGTATAATTTAACAGATGTTGTTATTACAGGTCAGACATAATGTTCAATAAAGTAGATTCCTGATTAGCATCCAAGCTACCATTTAATGTTTTCGTTATTTTACGACTAGGTGATAATGGGATCATTGATGGCCAAGGCTCCTTTTGGTGGGAAGTATATAATAAGCATTACTTGAACGATAGCAGACCACACCTTTTGGAATTTGTAGACTGCAGCAATATTGTTATTGCAAATTTAACCTTTCTAAATTCCCCAGCCTGGAGTATTCATCCTATATACTGCAAGTAGGTTCACTATAATCCAAGTTGTACTTCTAAGTGCCTTTATGTTAGATTTATTCTCCATTTTGATATGGATAATCTTATTGCAATGAATGAGGAGTTTGTTGAACGGTTTCTTTGTTGACATTATGCAGCGAAGTTCTAATAGAAAACATTACTGTGTATACTCCACCGGAATCTCCTTACACAAGCGGCATAGTGCCAGGTGAGTATATATTTGAAAGGGAAAAGTATTTATATCATATCTTTCCTTCTATAGTTTTGCCTAAGATTTGAGTTGGTATAGTGATATTAATGACCTTGTTTGTGATTTCTAATTTTATTGCAATAATGCATTTTAACAAAAAAAAAAAAAGTCCATACAATTTTCCAAAGGATGGCTCCAATTGCCGAAGAAGACCATCTTTTGGTCTGTTATGTTGTGTAATGATGATATCCTAACCCCATCTTTAGGTCGGGCTGGGAAGAGACGCAAGCATGTGATTTATTTTATTATGTCTGGAGTGAGCATAACAACTTCCGAACCGGTAGTTCCAAAATAATTTGGGTTGTCTGGCTTTAACCACCACTCCACATGGTATCATTAGATTCATTACTAGGACGTAAAAAGGTAGAAAAAAGAGGGGAGAAGTCAGACATGGGACTAGAGAGGGCAACAACAGGAAACAAATGAGAGAACAAAAACAAAGTGAAATAAAAAAAGAATGAGATGCAGAAAAGGAAGGGGAAGAGGATATAGTAAAAACGTTGAAAAAGGAAAATGAAAGAAATGCAGCGCAAAAACGCTGTCCTTAAAAACTTAAGCCGTACAAATTCCATTGGTTATATTGTTTTGTCAGTTAACAATTAACATTATGTTTTCTCCGCTGATGCGAATCTCATGTTTCAGAAGTAAAAATGTAATGTATTGTTGATACTTATTATTTAGAGAATCGTAATAAATAGACTAACCAACCTCAACCCTAGAAGATGGGTAGCTAACACAGGTTTGTTCATTAGTGAATGCTCTAGTGATGTTGCTCGCCAAAATTATCCTTTCCTCAAGGACAAGAAAATGTACTATGTGGAGTAGAGAGAAAGAGTGATGAAGCTGTTGAAGCATATTGCATGTGTGCAGATTTTTCCTTCTGAAAGAGTAGTATTTTCGTGCAGAGTTGTAGCTAATCGAGTAACCTCTTGACATTGACCTGATGAAGTGCGCCTATCCCTGTTAACCGACACCCTTTCGTTAGAGATAAAAACTTGCTTTCCTTGCCGCACTCTTTCTTTTTGACCTTCTCCTTTACTTAGGCCAATAATTGTAGTCTTCTTACTCCTGATCTTGATCATCTGTGAAAATCAAACATGCTTGAGTAGTTAACCCTTGCTTTTTTTTAATCGTATTATCTCTGTGATATGACGTTCATTTCTATAAGTAGCCAAAGACTCGATATTCGTTGGTTCTGGATTATGATGGAATGAAGCCATATGACTCACTAGACTTGGATGCGTGTTTTTTTTTTTTTTTTTTTTTTTTTTTTTTTTTTATGAAGCAGCCGTCTTTCAGCGCAAATTTCACGATCCACCTCTATGTGTTAATAGGGGTAAGATTACATACAACTCACCCCCTTACCAGCCGTAACCTCGCGATTTTGTGGGAGACTTAAGCAGTAGGTTGTAGTCTTGCAGCTGAGTATGTATGTAATCTAATTGTAAGTCTGCTCTTGTCATCAATCTTCTTTTCTGTCCTGCAACTTAAATGAATTCCCTCTTTTATGATATGCAGATTCTTCTGTAAGCATGTGCATTCGCTATTGCAATGTCAGCACAAGTTACGATGCCATTGTTCTTAAGAGTGGTTGGGACGAGTATGGTATTGCCTATGCTAAACCAACAATAAATATCCACCTGAACTCATTACACCTACAATCTTTTATGGGATCAGGCGTTGCTTTTGGTAGTGAAATGTCCGGCGGAATAGCAACCGTTCTAGTAGAACAAATTCACTTGCACGACTCCCATATCGGCATTGAACTCAAAACTGCCAAAGGTAGAGGAGGTTTCCTGCAAGATATATCTATACTCGAAGCTGAGATGCAAAATGTGGCTGTGGCTTTCAAGGTAACCGGGGATTTCGGGATTCATCCTGATAGCGGGTATAATCCCAATGCCTTCCCTATCGTCCAAGACATCAGGTTTACCAATGTGATTGGCCAAAATATCACGATGGCAGGAGTGTTTTCTGGGATTCACGAAAGTCCATTTACATGGTTTATTTTATCAAACATAACCTTTCAAATTCGTCCAATGGAACCCTCTGGCCGATCCTTTTGGATTTGCAGCGACGTATTTGGTACCTCGGACCGTGTTCTGCCAGAACCATGTCCTGACCTCCAAGTAATGTCTCTGAATACTTCATCTTTCTCTATCTTCAACCCTGTCAAAGAAGTCGCAGCTCTGTGAGAACATTTAGATCAGGTGAGATAGTTTTATACTCAAATCACTGTACACCTCTGTCCTATCATACTGTGGCTTAAGCCACATTTATTGCATTGATTTTGTAGCCATGAACGGCAGGATTTCTTCATACTTGTTCGCAAAGAGGTGACCGTTTATAGATATATTTTAGTAACTACAACTGGTTGCATGAGTATAATTAGTTTTACAATATGGTTTCACACTTGAAACGGCTTTCCAAGCGGAAGCAACATGGTAAAAGTTTGGCTGATAAATACGCATGGTGGTGTCAAAACATTTAGGGTGTGTTTGGATAGCAAAAGTGGAGGGAAAGGGAGGGGAGGGGAGGGGGAAGGAGGGAAGGGAAAGGGAGAGAAGGGACGGGGAGGGGGAATGGAGTCTAGTTGTTTGGATAAAATTTCCCTTCAAACCTTGCCTAATGAAGGAGAGAAATTGGATCACTCCAAATCTCTCCCCCTCCACCTTTATTTGCTATCCAAACCAAGGATTTTAAATCCCCTACTCTCTCTCCCTTTTTTTTCCTTTCAAATCCCTCAATCCAAACACACTATATAATATATGGTTAAGATCATAAAAAAAGGTGGGTAATCGCACTCATTAGCCACTACTATTAAGACGAGCGAAATGTTGAAACTGGATTAGAGTACATATTTACATGGCAAGGATTGTACATTGAAACTATCAAAGTATGAAACATACCGTCTTTCATAGTGAACTAATGAAGACTGTATCCTGGACTGTTCCGACTTTGGAGTTATGCGTGGTAGAGTATAACTATACTGAATCTGGTTTTCTTTCAAGTTGAGCGTGATGCACCGAGTTTCGGTGATTTGAACAATAAAGACATAGTATTTCCTATATTCTTCAGCATATATACTCCGTAGTTAGATATAATGTGATCAAGATAATACGTTGAAAATATTATGGAAAATTCTCACTTGTACCTCTTTAGTATGGCTAATCCCTTAAGTATATCTTGTGTTAGGATTCTAATATGTTCTATGCATTGCATACACGGTCATAAGTGCGTTGGATATTACTTGCTAGGATCTATTATCGATTAGAGCCATGATAGTTCTACTATTATAGTCCCGTGTCATAAGCTTACATACATCTGACCTCTTTTACCCCCACAATTTGCTTTAGTTATGGAGACACTCGGGTAATATTGTTGACTTGTTTTGTGTTTATCAACACAGATGTCATTTTGTTTTGTGTATTAGTTCATACACCTTGATTTTCTTGTAAAACGCATTGCTATTGAGCTTAGTCCAATTTTTCGATTTGTATTCCGTATATAATAAGAAAGTTTTCTATATCCTTTCCGATTCATTTGTCACATCAGAAGCTCAACCGCCAAACACCGTCTTCCTTCATCAGTTTGAATTACCGTGGATTAGATGGGAACAAAATGTGAAGAAAATCTTAGAATTCACTTAAATACTCTTGCGAAAAAATAATTAATCAAGAAAGTAAAACCGCCGAATACACAAATGAAAAACAGAATCGAGCTCCGAGAATAGGTAAGGGAGATAATAAATCAAGAAAGACTGGTAGTCTGGGAGTTGAGTTGGACCCAAGCAAACTCCTGTTTATAAGAAACACTTGCATCACAAGAGTCTGCACAAGTATACACCACTATGGTAGCCCAGTCTAGGGAGTCCACTTCGTTCATCACACCAAAGTAGTACAGTAGTTGAGGCAGTATCTGTCAGTGTGATTACGTTACATTTACGAATATATTGTACGAAATTATTGACTTAAATGAAGTGTTCAGTGTTGTAATGTTGTGCCAGAATGCCATATGCGACATGCAGCCTTAGTGAAGTGTCGAAGTAGAAACTACCCAAAAATATCGCTATAATAATGTTACACTATTGTTGAGAGGGATCAACATACCTGAAACTCAAAATTCATTGCACCTTTACAGTAAAAGCACTTTGGGATATCAGCCCTAGATGGTCGACCGTTTGATGTTGGCCACAGAGGTTGTGCTCCTTCATCCCTTGAATATCTGCTCCAAATGAGAAAGAGAAGCACTTGTTATAGCTCAACACTTGTTTGCTGTACAAGTATCAAATCCAGGTGCAATTGTACAGCAAGCTTTTACGAAAAAATAAAATTTAGACGTTTCTTCCTCCAAAAAAGAAAATTTTAACCTTTGACCTAAAATGAAACCATTTTGAGTTGGAAGGACTGTTGTGTCATTGAAATGAACAATGCAAAGTCGCCAAATTTGTTCGAACAATTTATTTCAACATTTCTATGAACAGGCTTTTATTTCTCTTTCTAGTAATAGTCTGGAAGTTGCCTCTTCGATTACAGTGAATTGGTCAATTCAAATATGCAGGGTAGAGAGTACAACTCTTTACCACGATCAATTATAAAAGGATCAAATACTTTGCAGGCCATTACTTCTAGCTTGCACTACTGAATAAAAGTTCCTTTCGACAATCTAAGAATAGTCCAACAAGTAAGATACCGGTGGAGGCATTCTTGACCAAAACAAGAAAAGAGTTACTGGCATGACTAATAATTTTCCATACAATCTTTACTAAGGACAGATTAACAAGGTTTTGACACTGAGGTCAAGCCATTATGGTAGAAACTTCACGCGTCATTTTTTTTGAACGAGTCCAGGGCAAAGGCATGGAGTGTGTATTTGGATTATCCGCGCCATATGTTCAACAATTCAGGACAGGAGTGAGAATACAGAAACCCATGAACTGAAATAGCTTTTGGTTAATTTTCAAATGGGAATGGACGAAATTCTGATTCGCATTCTTTTGTTGCTCATATTCTAGTGTAATGGGGCTAAAATTCACTATTCATTGGTTATGGATTATGGTGGAATAAAGCAAAATGACAGCAAGATGTCTGCACTCCTGTGCGGTGCAGTTAAGCTTTTAGCCTATAATAAAACTAGTTGAAAAAATATCGAAATGGTCAGTCTAGAAAGTTAGGTTGCCTGTCAATAAGATGAGAAGATTGACTTAGCCCATTGAAGTACCATAAACTAAAGAGGCTGTTACAAGCTTACAGCCATGGAGCTAGAATAATCATCAAAGTGGCACAATCATTTACCATGGTGAAAGTCAAAACTGCATGAACTAAAACTAATAAAAGCAGGCAACTCCACAAAAAAAAACAAAAAAAAAAACATGTTACCTCAAGACTTGTTCAGGAGCCCTAGCAAGACGCTCCTGAAATATTGCCCAACTCTTTTTGTCGTCATCACCCTGTTTTCAAAACAGAAGAAAACAAACTTGAAGTACAGACAGACAAACGTCACTTGGAAGTTTTAAAGTCTAAATAAGCAATAACCATACTCCAAAAATGTCCAACATCGACTTGGAGGTTTCGTCCATTTCTTGGGGTTCCACCACTAGATTATTTTGCTCATCGACGTCAGCAATGGGAAAATCGCTTTCAAACTCTTCTAGAATCTTATACTCAGGCCACAGAGTTCTGCTTGCAGCTGTTGACAATCAATATGATGCTTATAAGAGATAATAGACAGTCAAATAGTACATAAAAACAACGCTATTGAAGAGGAACCATCAGCATTGATTATTTCATTGGTATTAGTCCCTTTGTTTCTATTATACACGCCATTCTCACTTTTTGAGACAACCACTCAAATCTTTTAATCCTTCTCAAAATAAACTAGTACATATCATGAAATGTATGCCCTTACAAAAGGGTTCTCACCGCAAACGTAATGATTTATTTTTGAAAATTTACCTCAAAGTACCCTTTTTTGTTAGATTAAAAGCAAAAAACCGAAAATGTCATATATAAAAAGACGGAGATAGTATTATATAAATGTGACCTCTGGGCATGTCATTTGAAGAGGAACCACCAGCAACGGTGTGTTTATCAGGTGACTGAACAGAAGCGTTTAGATGTTGACATTCGAGTCTATGGCCTTCACGCCAGTGCATCGCCTACAATAATCAAGCGAAGATATTAAAACACAGTTTTATCAAAATTTACCTAATACCACAAGAAATCACATTGCAAGTGCCTGGTGTTTCTCAGAGCAGTAAGGAGTTATTCTGCAGCTACTGCAAATTTTATCTCCCTTCCATGTTCCACACCATGCACAAAGTGGGGCTGAGATATATAAAAAGCAAGCAGCAATTAGTGTTTATTTTTTTAAATGAACAAATAAAAAAGCACTCCGACTACAATAAACATAACTCTGTCAAAACACCTAGTAATCCACTTTTCTATTTAAACCTCCATTAACATAGTTTGCTGAATTTCCTTAGAAATATCCCATATTATCCTAAGTTTAAAAAAGAGTCTTTGAAGCGCTTAAGCGTAAGGGTCCGTGTGGCATGAGTTAAAAAGTCCTGGGGCGTCTTACAGGGTTGCCTTTTGCAAAAGGCGTAATTAACGAGACATACTGTTACACAATTTCCATCTTTTCCTCAAATTCTTTTATTATGCTGTTCCCTTTACCATTACACCTAGATTTACATGTTACCCATCTTCAAAATACGTAAAGGGTATTGTTGCACAAAATTTTAATTTGGAAATATAAATGTGTTTTTAGCAAAAAAAATAGTGTGCCACACGTGCTTGATCTGTGCACCTTCACCTACACCTAAGGCCTCGGAGCGACTCATGAATTTTAAGTTAAAATCACGTCCTTAATTGTTGTATTTAAGAATCTATGGAAAAACAGAGATATTCCATCCTTTATTCTCTTTGTTGTTCAATAATATTAGAATTAAGAAAGGCGAGTAAATTATTTGGCTATGAAGAGCCTCTATAGCTTTTATTGAGAGTTCCATACTCGCTCAAGCTATTAAAATAATCTAAAGAGTTCACGAAACGAAGCGCAAAAAAAAGCTGAGTAATCTTAATTTCAAAAATCTATCACAACAACTATACTCACAAGACAACACGCATTCGATGATATGTATTTACTATAAAAGTTCACAGTCCTACATATTTTTCAGATAAGTATCCAGTATCCACAGTCCTACACATTAAAAGCAAATTGTTCAACAACTATACTCAAGTTGTTGTGTGTAATACTCAAGTTGTCGTGTGTAATGTTCAACATTTAAAGGTGAATTATCAAGAATACAAGGGTAATCAATGTACCATATACCTCCAATCCCTAAAGGCATATCAGATCCGTCATATCTAGGTGGCTCGCATTTGTAAAAGGCATTAGTGAGGGGAAGTTGACAGCGGAAAACCTTTACACTGGAAACAGGAATAATGCTTAATGTCAAATACAAAATTTTAACGGTGAGGCTAAAGTCACGCAGTAGATTAGTTTCAAATTTTAATAAATGAAAGGGAAAAATGCAAATGAAACATAACACCAAAAAACTTGGGCAAATCAGAAAGTACCTTCTAGATGGGCTTTCCGGTCCACGCTTCCATTGTTCATGTTGATCCCTAAAAAGGCATCCCATAGAAAGGCACATGAACACGAATAATGTTCGATGGAATGTGGATTCTTTCTCTGAGATGGGACCGTAAACCTGCACGTGTACAAACGTAGTCAGTGCGTTCTGACTGCAGATTTGCAATCAAACAAAAACTACCACACAAATCCCCTACCAAATGGCAAAATTGATTATAAGCACACAAGAGAAAAATTTGACTATAAACATTGTTTCAATGAATGGACCTTCTATGTTGAATAAAAAGAGTTAATGTGACTATAAGATTGTCTTAAACTTCTGTACTCCCTCTGGACATCTCTAAACTTCCTACTTTTCTTATTTAATATTTCCTTTCTTGCTTGTACGATAAATAATCGCAAAAATAGTGCCTTAAAACTTCAAAAAAGTGAGGACTAAACTCAGACATAAACATGATAGTTTAGGAAGAGATATAGACCTGAAGTAAGAACTGAAGAGGTTCCCCACATAGATCACAGCGACATGCTTTTCCAGTAGGAAGATTATCCGGATCCAACCAAGCCTGCGAATGTGTTCATTCACAGTCTAAGAAAGGAGACCTATATGAATATCATGTAAAAACATGTAGTTTGGGTTACACATACTGGAAGACCCCCAGCCTTACTAGGAAACACTTGGCGCACAAGTGGTCGGTTATTTTGAGGTATTTGAACCAACCCTAGAGTAACAAGAACTTCTTCTTCTTCATCATCAAAAACTTCAATGCGCATCTTGCCTTAAATACACATTACAAGGAATAATTAAAAGAAATTCAACCTCAGATTAAACTTTCTGCACATACTTATCGATGATAAGAACCCAATGAATCAATGAAAAAGGAAGCAATTAGAATACGATTCATTTGCTTCAAAACTCTAAGCCTATGTGAATAAACAAGCTAATTCAAAGTTTCAAACCCAAAACAACAAGGGATTTTCTACCGTATACCCTTACGTTTTTTTGAATTCTAACATATCCTTCCATTTTTTATTATTATCTGATATACCCTCAACTCGAAGGCTGGCTACGAAAATACCCAAAGCTATCATAATTCGGGTAAATAATTATATTGATGGTTCCACATAATTTTGATGAATTATCAAATAAAATCACCTAAACATAACAATTAAAAGAGCGAAATTTGAACAGTTATTTGAAGAACTATCTATCTTGTACTCTAATTTTCAAAGTAAATCATAGAAATCGTAAAAACACAGTGGTACATCCGTAGCAAAACCCAAAAAAAGAAGAAGCAGCAAATTGTTGAAAGAACAATGCATATTATCAAGGCAAACATATACAATTACAAGTCACGAATTAAAAGCAAAGATACACAATTTTCAATAAAGAAGTGCAATTGTGTCGTAAAACAAATGATAGTGTTATACTACCTTCGTTCTGATCATTTGTTTACCCGATTAAAATACCTCTCACGAACAATAAACAAATGATTGGAGCGTTGGGAGTATAAATAATCTATGAAATTACAAAACAGTAAACAATTGAAACACAATATGCAAAACAAGAATCACAAATTAAGTACAAACATGGTTGATTGAAAAAAAGTTAAACCTTTTGAAAGCGGAAAATTTGGCAATTGAAGGTTTGTAGAGGGCAGCTGTGGTAGGACTATGGCTTCCTTTAATGGTGGGTTTATAGGGTTTAACTAAGATTTTAGACTGGTAATAAGTGGTTTTATATTAGAGTTTTATTAGTCTTAAACCCGTGCACGGGTATGCAATTTAAATATTATTATTATAAAAGGTTTTCTAAAAATAAAATATAAAGTAGTCTTATTACAAATACCCCCAATTACATAAACGGCTCATTACTAAACGGCTTAATATACTTTAGTATTATAAATATTATAAAAGTTTTATAAAAAGAAAATATAAAGTTGTCTTTTCACAAATGACTCGTTTATGAAATTGGGTTGTGTTAGGGTTGAGGTTACTGATGATCTCTTTAAAACTGACACGGGCACGAACACGACATGACTTGATCCGTTTGAAAAGACTAATTCTAACCAACCCATATTTAGAGGGCCACCCGTGAATGATGAGCATATATACCAAAAACAACATTTTAGTTTAGTCGATTACTCGAATATGACTTGACTCGCTTGAGCCGATTTGTCAAAGATACATTTTTTTTATATTATACGTGAATATATAACATATACTATTATTAAAATATTATCTTGATTTTATAACCCGAGTCAATTATATAAACGGGTCATTACTAAAATATTACAGTATAATGTGCAATAAATAGTGATGATGCTAAACATTTTGAAGACTTTCTTTGTACACAAAATTATTTACTTTTTTTGTTAAATATGTGTATTAGCACAAATTTCAATTGTAGACGGACGGTATCCGTTTAAAGTTTAACACGATTAAATTCGCACGTTTTATTAGGGTCAAGAGTCAAGACATGTGATGTGACACGCGACCCAATTGACTTAATTTGATATGACCCCATTAATTTAGGGCCAAAACACGACACTTGGTTCATAGATAAATCAAAAATTTTATTCATATATTTGTACTTATATAAATTATATTTGAAATAATTAAAAATATTGTTAATTTTGATATTTTAAACCACGAAATAATTAAAAAGCTAACTTTTGTATTATCTAATAATGAAATAATTACGAAAATAATTTGGTTTTGACCTGTATTCTAACCTTAAATCCACCCGTACCATTGTTAATGTCGGACGGTGAAAAAGGAAAGTTCTATAATGAGTGAACCACTTATTATAATCACAAATTCTCATCAAGTATCACACATAAGACAAAAATAAAATGAATTAGGATTAGTAAAAAGTTTGTCCCATCTATGTAAGCGGGTGTTATTTTAATCCGTTTTTAGTTTTAAGACAGATATATTCGTCTTAACTCTTAAGGAAGGTCTGCTATATTATAATGGGTCATTCTTTGGAAGGTGGCAAAAGCTATCTGAACTGGACTGCCAATTTTTATTCGTGTTCAGAAATCACGCTCCTCCATTTCAATCATTTATTTACTTTTAATTAAAATATCTTTCACAATAAATAGAAAAGGTAAATATCGCCGAAACTGAGGGAAGTGATTACATGAATTTATAATTCACAAATTCTTATTTAAGATTACACTATATGTTTAAGTTTAAAACTGGTCAAGTATTATAGATACGACAAAAAAGTAATGCATAGAGAATAAGAAATGTATATTTAAACCATTTTAATCTTAAGTCGAATACTCCTATCTTAATAAGACTTACGTTTACTCGGTATATTTGTTCACACAATGGTCTACAATTTGTTACCTAAAATTTATCCCAAACCGTTCGGGTTTTCCTTAGCCCTGGTAATCTGGTATACAACTATACATTTTACTTTTCACTCATGGTCACTCACATTCCTTCTCCGTCCCCATCAAGGCATCAACCCTGCCTCCATTCTCCTAAGTCCTACAACCCCACTAATTAATCTAACTCTAACACAACGCTGTGTTATTTCAACTTCATTCAAAATTTATAGATTCCAAATCAATAAACTATTTCCAAATATTTATTATTATTTCGACCTTAATTAGGTATTTCGATTTCAATATTTTATTACTCTTTTTTTTAGTGTTCCTCTAGTATTTTAAGTTCATTTTTCGTCCTTAATTAAGGTATTTCGATGTCAATATCTTTTTACTCTTTTTTTTGTGCTTCCATTGTATTTTTAAATAAATTTTCGTTATTTTCTTTTTAAAATAATTAATTTGATGATATAGGCTTTTTTCGATATTTTTTGTTCTATTTTTTTTACTCCGTATAACATTGTCAAGTGAACAATAAACATTATTAAAATTATTTTAACTAATTAATTAATGAACAAATCATATCGATAATAAAAAGATCTGACAGATTGATTAGACAATTCTTGCATATAAAAGGTTGTAAACGAACGCGGGGTATTATTTTTGAACAAAAATAATTATTTTCTTTAAAATCTCTACTTTCAACCACAGAGTGACACCTAAGCTTGTAAAATCTCTACTTTCATCTTGTAAATTTAGTTTTTTACAACTCATGGTTATATTTGTATTTGTGTGCATCTTTTTATAAGATTGTAAATTCGTTAGTTCACAACGTTGATGATTTTCTCATTAAAAAAGTGAAATATGAAAAGGAAAATAAATAAAGCTAGGGACGGTGTTTTTTTGGTGCAAATAAAGTTAGGAACATAAAATGTGTATCAAAACAATTCCGTATTTCAAATGAACAAAAACATTGTGTAAACTTACTAAACCAAACTAAACATTCCTTAACTAAACAATGGGCCCAGGCTTATTAACAGCCTAGTTGATATAAACCCTAAACCCGTTCCCTCAGGCTTATCAATAACACATTTCAGCTTGTCATATGGATTTAGCCCTAAACAATATTAGCCTTGTCTACGTCTACTCCACCTCCCTCACGCTCCCTTGCATCCTTTCACAAATCACAACTCCTCTGCCCCATTCTCCTCCAATCACCTCTCTAAATCTCACCTCTTCCCCATTTCATTCTATAATACTTGTCATTAATGCTATCGGTTTGAATATTTGGTCGAATAATCATGTATATTTCCACTCTTTTTTAAATTATTTATGTCGTTACTCTCCAACTTTGTAGATCTAATACTTTCATTAATATCGATGCCACTGTTTTTTTTCCAAGAAAGTATTATTTTTATCTATTTTGATTTTTAAGTATGTTTTTCACTTCTTTTTCTTTCTTTATTTTCGGGTTTTTTTTTGTATTAATGAGTTTTTTAAAGTATTTTTAAATTTAAATAAAATTTTCAGTCTTTTTAACCTATTATTTTAATTATTTCCCATAATTAATTTTTGTTGACTGTTGGTATATCATCAACTATCCAAATCTAGAAAATCAGATATTTTTTAAATACTTTTTTGTTCTAGTTCTTTTCCAAATACTTATTCCATTTCGACAATAAATAGTTAGCTAATACGGAGTGCATTTTAGTGAAGTATTTCGACCATAATAATGATATTTCGACCATAATAATGATATTTCAATTTCAATGTTTTTTTTCACTCTTTTAATTATTTTCTAGTTTAATTTTTTTTT
>VHZZ01004373.1:25595-39274 GCA_009801015.1 Silene noctiflora | reverse complement strand
ACACTTCATACTTTCTTTTACATCCTATTTTCTATGTAATTTTCTCTCTAGTTTTCCTTTATAATTCTCAAGCATTGCTTTACATTTTGTAATCATACAACTTTTGGTTCTAATTTCAATTCAAGTTCTAAGTTCTTATATTGTTCTTCATTCCTCATTGCAATTTCATTTCGGTAATCTATTTCCTTTCTAGTTTTTATACTATTATTCTTTAGGTAGTTTGTTTTAGTTTTACATTTTCATATTGCTAATTAGTTATTATTTAGTTATTACATTTCGTAGTTACATTTCTTTGCAATTTACTTTGTAGTCATTAGCATAATAGTTATAGTTTCCATTCATATCATTTAGTTACTTCATATTTCCTTATTTCCATTCTAATTAATATAATCATTTCATAATGTTCATGCATTTCATCTCATATTTAGTTTTTATTATTTATAACATGAGTGAGTATATTTTAATTGTCTAGGGAATAAGGGGAGTCATGCATTACCAATCATGTTAACATGTTAGATTAATATGTTTTAATATTGCATATTTGTTTCTACACTTGTTTGCCTTGTATTGTTAATCTTAGTTTATTGATCACATTCTAGGATTAAATTTGTTAATACATTTTATAAGTCGAGAGGCGCGGATATGTATTAGACTAAGCATGTTGTACAACGATCTAGTTCGGCGAGAACATCTAGGACCCGGTTTAAGGCTTGACACTAAAATCGAGAGGTGGGTGTCTCTAGGCCTAGGCATTTATCTTTATTATCATTACTAATTTAATATGAATTGTTTTTTTATGCATGTGTGACCCGAAACCCCCTAGACTATCTTTTAATTACATTTGTTAATCATAGTTTACAATTACTTGCTTTTATTTTATTGCTATTTTATTTAGTTGTTTGTTTTATTTAATTTGCATTCTCAACCAAAAACAAAATATACCTCGTTCGTGATAAATTCATAACAACTTATAAAACTACCGTTTCTCTGTGAATTTGACCCATACGTACTACATTTATTTGTGCCACATCTAGGGAATTATTTTTGGATAGGTGTGTGACCGTCTATCAACCTGCCAACTCTCGCCATCACGTACAAGACTCAGCCTGCTAGGAGTTCTACTATAGCTTGCTACGATGTCAAGATGTTAAGATAGAATAGTCAACTAGTTAGATTAGAATTATGAGTTGTATATATTAAGGTTAAATGGAATCCTATCAACCTAGTAAATTATGTATGAACTCATGTTCTCGTAGCACAATTATTGTTGAACTCGTACCAGGCTTAGGCTTGTCGTCGCAAGTAGCAAAGTTAAAATGAAACAATAAGATGGATTTATTTGTTGAAATCATTTTAATATACTCGTACTATTATTTTCAAGTGTCCTTGATATAGTTGTTTAACGTAATCCGGAGTAATATGGAGCGAACGATGAAAATAAATAGAGTAATACAGTAAAGGATATAGATTTGGTACATAAGTTGTCCTACAGTCGTACACAGTTCAACATTAATTAAAGCTATCTATATCATCTTGAAGCGAGAGGGTAAACGTGGTTGGGAACATTAATTAAAGTTGTACACCATACCGTACTATACATAGATAATGTAGGAGCGGAGAAAAGAAGTTGCAGCCTTAATAAGCAAGTGACACGGGGTGTGGGCAGGCATAACCTATTGTAGAATGTAGGGACCTTTTTCTTATCCAATGTGCAGCAGCACACAGTGTCAATACAGTCAACTATCAATGTTACCGCCAACTCTTGTATGGACACATGCTCTTTCACCCTTTCTTGCTTGGATTTCATTATAATCAACATAAATAAATTGGACTTCTCCCATCGTGTCATTCTAGTTGTGGAACAAAAATCAATTAACTCAATAATTCACATTATCAGAGTTGTGCATACTTTATTCAACAATTCCTGAATGCACATCTAGAATTCTAGACGTCAATTTATGACTAGACGAACCACGAAAGAGACCAACAAAAGGTCAAGAAAAATGTCTCAACAGTCAACTTTACCATAATACATGGATTACTAATGGATTACTAACGGATAATTATGATCAATGTGCTTATCTATTAAACATTCAATACCACAATACACAATGTATCACTTATCCCCAATTATAACTGTGTGCTGTATTTTTTTTTTGCCAAACTACCAAATTGGTAAAAAAAAGTAGCAATTTTGTACAAATTGGTAAAAAAAAATAGCATATGGGACAAATTGGTAAAAAAAAAGGTTGATTAAGGGATATTTAGGCCAAAATAAATAAATAATATTAAATATCTTTTCTTAATGTTTTAATGGTAAATATTATGAATCGGCTAGGGTCGGGTCAAACCACTTCGAATTTGGACCATTTTCGGGTCTATTATTACCAAGTTTTGTTAGGGGCAATGGTTAGTTTTCAATAATAAACATTCGTGTCGGGTCATATTGGTTCGGATCAATTCAAGTAACGGGTCATGATGGGCGTAGTTCGGGTGTCGCGTAAGTTTGATTAAATCCTTCGGTCAAGTCAGTTCAACTCAATTTTTTTTATTATACTCTCTGGTCAATATAACTCCGCCTGTGAGTGTTTTCGGGCATTCACTGCCGGTCCCAAGCCCGGAGAAAGGAGGAGGGTTGCGGTAGGTTTGTGGCAGCCAACATAAAAACTTAGTCACATTTTATGGACATGAATCGGAATTTGAACATCGTTGGGGCGTCTCCTCAAAAGTGACGCACTGCACTTCTTAGACCCGGGTGTAGTGACAAGTATGTGAAGGTTGCTAGGTCGTCGCCTGGAAGTGACGCGCCACCCTTACACCTGGGAGTGGTGTCAAATAGGCAAGGGTGCGCTACATCCTCTAGGCTTGGGTGTAGTGAAAAATATGGAAGGGTTGTTATGTCATCGCCTGAAAGCAGCGGACCACCTCGAAGTATGGGTGTGGTGTCAAATGGGTTTGGATTCAGAAAGCATGGTCAAGAGCGGGTAAAGAAATCAGGGCACGACTCTAGGAAGGTTAGTAGGTTACGTTTTGGTACTTAAAATATTGACTCTTTGACAGAGAGATTAGCTGAGGTGGGGGAGGTTATGAAAAGGAGGAGGGTTCACATAATGTGTCTACAAGAGACAAAATGGGTCGGAGATAAAGCAAGGGTGGTGGCGCCTTGGGGTTGTAAGCTTTGGTACACGGGTAAGGACAAAAGTCGTAATGGAGTGGGTATTGTCATTCATAAAGATTACATCGATGATGTGGTAGAGGTATCGAGAAAGAGTGATAGGATTATGAGCATTAAGCTGGTAGTCGGGGATGAGGTGCTGACCGTCATAAGTGCCTATGCACCTCAAGTGGGATTGGATGCTTCTTTTCGACGAGCCTTTTGGGAAAACCTGGAAAAGGTTGTAGGACGAGTCCCTATTGGAGAGCGAAATTGATCATTGGTGGTGACCTCAATTGGCATGTTGGTACTAGTCGAGTTGGTTTCGAGAGCATCCATGGAGGCTTTGGTTTTGGGGAGAAAAATGAAGAAGGAAGTGACATATTATATTTTGCTCTAGCATGTGACTTGGGTATAATGAACACTTGGTTTGAGAAAAGGCATTCTCATTTGGTGACTTATAGGAGTTGAGGAAATGCTAGTCAAATTGACTTCCTTTTGGTAAGAAATGTGTGGAGGAAAGATTACACCGATTGTAAGGTCATAACCGGTGAAAGTACCGCAATTCAGCATAGGCTAGTGGTGCTCGATTTTCGGGGAAGGAGAGACTTGAGGAAGAGAAAGGTAATCAATGAGGCATGAATCAAGTGGTGGAAGCTACAAGGGGAAAACCAACAAGTATTTTTGGATAAGGTTGGAAGTAATGATATTTGGTCAGATTGCAAGGAGAAAGATATTGATGCAACGTGGGATAAATTGGAGCATGCCGTAAAGGATTCAGGTGTTAGGGGAATCTAAAGGAAATAGACCATCAAGTAAGGACAAATCTTGGTGGAACGATTAGGCGAGACAAGAGATAAAGACAAAACGTGAATGTTATAAGACCGAGTATTTGTGGTGTCAGTTCAGTAATCCCGCGGGATCGAGATCGACAGAGGTGGGGAGTATTATTTTCGATAGAAATGTTGTTGAGGGGTCAACTTTCTTTAGATATTTAGGATCTATTATTCAAAAATATGGGGAGTTAGACGGAGATGTGCCTCATAGAATTAAAGCGGGATGGTTGAAATGGAGAAGTATTATAGAGTTTTTATGCAATAAAGATATGCCCCATAGATTAAAGGGAAAATTCTATCGCATGACGGTTAGGCCTGCCTTACTTTACGGCTCTGAGTGTTTGGCCGTGAAACATTGTCACATTTAAAAGATGAGTGTGGCGGAGATGCGTATGTTGAGGTGGATGTGCGACCACACAAGGAAAGATCGATTAAGGAATGAGGTGATTAAGGAAAAGGTGAAAGTGGCGCTAATAGAGGACAAGATGGTGGAAAATCGACTAAGTTGGTTTGGCCATGTGAGAAGGAGACCTATGGACGCACCAGTTAGAAAGCCGGAGATTTGGGGAACAGAAAAGGTTGCTAGGGTAGAGGGGATGGTGTCAGAGAGTTATAGAACACGATATGAGATTTCTCGGTCTTAACGAGGGGATGGTGTCGGAGCGGGCACAATGAAGGGAGATGATACATGTGGATTTTAGTTTTTGATATTTTTTTGAAATATTTAATGTTTTTATTTATCTATTTATTTACTTTAAAAAAAAACTTATTTGCTCTTTTCGGATTTAATACAAGTTTTTACCAACAACTTTTTATTTTACTTTTAAAGTATTTCAGACCCTTGAGTTTTACTTCGGTTTTCAAAATCGTTTTAATCTTTATTCTCGATTTAAATTCTAAGTTTTATAAAGGAAATCCGGACTTAAATTTTAAAACCTATAAGGCTACCTTGACTTTTGTTTTATGTTTCACTCCCCTTTTGTTTTTGTTTTTCACTTGTCTTTTTCTATATTTTCGCATTTTGAGGTGTGCATTCACCCATGGACGGTTCTGAAAGATGATTCATGTCAGCCTACCCCAAACCATTTTGGGATTAACGCTTTGATGTTGATGTTGATTGACTCTCTGGTCAATATATCAATTTTTTTTATTATACTCTCTGGTCAATATAAATTTTGGGTAGAAAAATAACTAATGATTTTTTATACTATTTTTATAGTTTTTGGTTAATATCAAAATAATTGGCCAACTCGAAAGATAAGACGAGTTTGACACGACACCCGAGCCGAGGAGTCTAGAATAACCCGTAACTTGAATTGATATTAAACAATATGACCCGACATGAATGTTTATCGTTATAAACTAACCATTACCCCTAATAAACTTTATAATAATAGACTCGAAAATGACCAAAGTTAGAAATGATCCGACACGACTCGACCTTATCCTAGTTCTAATAAACCCGAAAAGACCCGGCTCAAACTCGACCTAATTAACCCAAATCAATCGTAAATGTAATTTCAAGTCAAAATAAATTTAAGTCGATAATATATTAAGGGTCAAAATATTGTCCGCATATATTACATACTATTTGTTCATAAATAAAAGTTCTTTTTTGGCCTAAATATCACTTAATTAAACAATTTTTACCAATTTATCACTTAATCAACTTTTTTTTTACCAATTTGTCCAATATGCTATTTTTTTTACCAAATTGTCAAACATGCTATTTTTTTTTACCAATTTGTCCAAGACTCTATTTTTTTTTACCAATTTGTTAGTTTGACCCTGTATTTTTATGATAAATTAAAATACAAATCTATTATCACCAATTTTAATAGAATATTCCCTAAGAATCTTTCTTCATATAATTTTCCAAAATAATGCCCTAAAATTAAATATCGAATTTTAACTTTATTATTATTTTCAATACAATATGTCAAAAACTCGTAGTCATACTCTTTTTCCCTTTTTTTTTGCGTAAGAGTTTAGATTCAAGGGTAGGTCTTATTCAGTTTAATGCTAAGGTAAATCACTGACCTTTTTAAAAATTTAAAATAGTGTTTACAAATCGTCTACTAACAGAAATATATTGTAACTCGATAAACCCCCGATTTCAAAATCAAAAATTGGATTTTTTTAACATTGGACCAACCTTTGTTGGTAGTAGTCATACTCTATGACAAACTACAAAGTGTTGAGTGTTCAAAGTGAGTACAAATTGTTATCCTACCTTATCATCTCAATTCTCAAATAGACAAAAACTCAATAATTGATTCCGATAAGAGCATAGTCTCCTATCACCTAACGCCACCTTTTCTTTTTTAAACTAATTTTATCATACTCCTTGCTCGCTTATATAACCCCTCTTATCTACTTATCCTTAACAGTTAACACCCCTATTCCCAATCTTTTCTTTAAAAAAAATAAAAAAAAAGTAAAAAAGTTAATTCCACTAAAAATCATTAAACAAAAAGCTTCGAATACACCATTAATGGCGGCTTCAACAAATTTCTCACAAACTCAACTTAAACTCTTTAATCCTTCGTCAAACTTAACTTGTTCCCTAATTACCCCTGTTAACAGCCTCAATTTCCGCCGTCGCCGCCGAAAATCCGCCAATTTTCCGGTCAAGTGTTCGGTTAACTTGCCGTTAAAGCCAAGTACTCCGGCGGGGAAATCGTTGAACACGGTGCTTCAGAATGATCCCAAGTTGTTTTACGACGCCGTTTCGAGCGAGTTACGTCGATTGAGCGAGGATCGTGATGATGCTTTTGCTAGGTTTAAACTTGGTGCTGGATCTCCAGAAGCTTCTCTTCATAGGTTGCCTTCTTTTTCTCTTTCCTCTTTTTTCTTTGTTTTGTTTTGTTTTGTTAGATATTGATATTGATTTAGCTGTGTAGACTGATGAGTGATGAGTGTTGTTAGGCCGCGACGGAACCAGGATTTGTAGCTAGGATTTTAACTAAGTTTCATATCGGTATTAAAGAAGAAACAGGTCAAATATGATCCCACTTGCATATAAAGGATAGGCCTTTTGTAATTTTCCTAGGCATTCTTCTTTTGGTCTCTCGTCTATCATATTTAACGGTTTAACCTTTTTAAGTTAATACGGATATTGTCATCTTAAACACGTGTTCATTGTTAGGGGGCAATTGCCACTGGCTGCATATAAATAAGTTTGCTAATCTAAGTTTGATACCTGGAATAGTTGGATCATCATATGAAATCATGGTAAATTATTAAAAATTTGATCCCTAAAGTAAGACCTTGTTTTTTGACTAATCTGAATCGAAAGGATATGAATAGAATTGAATTACTGGACAAAAGTATACTAATTATGTGAACTGAATTGAACTTAAATTAAGTCCATAAGTCACTTGCCTTAAACCAAGTTTGAAGGTGAATTAGTGAATCTCACATAATTTTGCCGATAGAGAACAAGAGTTAGCTCAAGTGGTAAGAGCTCTCTTACCCCGACCATGAAGTTGGGGTTTCGATTCCCACCCGCGACATAGTGCGCTCATTTGAACCAAAAAAAAAAAAAAAACATAATTTTGCCGATTGGTTGTTTTTGTTAAGATTATTTATTATGTGAGTAAAATCTTCTTGATTTTACAGTTTAGGCCACAAAAGGGTAAATGGAAATTAGCTCAAACCCCGAAGCACTAATAGTGTAAATTTTTAATTTTATTTGGAAAAAAGGACCTAGGTTGGACAATGAATTTTAATCTAGCAAGTGAAATGAATTGAATTAGTACAGATTAGTATACTAGATAAGATAAGCTTAATGGGAATTTCTAGCACTTGAAGGCGACTTTACGCATCCGAATTTAATTTTCACTCCTTGCAATAGAGGCAAGAATAGAGTTATCTCAAATAATTTGCAAAATCAACCCTGAACTCTTACACCTTAGGCAAGTTGAACATTGAAATTGTTCAGCGTGTGGTATGGTAGCAGCCTAGCAGTATGCTGTATACTTGTTTCGTTGAATGTGGCATGTCATGCTGGTCATACTCTGACGGAGTTTATCATCCTGTACGTTAAGATGGAGCTAGTCCTATGACCCATCACCCTTAACAAAGCTTAATTTCCAAACTTGTGCGAACTATATACAAGGATCCTTGATCATAATGAGCGTCATGGTCATATGGTTCACGTGCCAAAGAGGAAGCCCTATGTGATGGACCTCATAAATTTCGCATATAGCAAGCTAGAGATAGGGCTAGAAGGTGATAAAGAGGAACTGGTAGCAAGTTTCAAAGTTGTCACTCAGCCATTTGTCACATATTAAACTTTGCTATGCGGAATTCACTTTAAGTTTGTAGGTCTCTGTGATGATGAATGCTAAATACATCCTTTTTCAGTAGTTTTTCTTCGCATGGATTGATTGAGTACTGTTGTATCACTCAGGGGAAGACACCAAAAGATTTTCTCAAGCTAGTGGGTACGTTGACGCTGGTGTCCAACGTTATAATATAATACTTCCTCCATTCAACTCCACTCTACCACTTTACTTTTTCACGTTTGCCAACGCACGATTTAAGCGCTAAATATCGTTAGCTACGTATTTGCAAAAATTATAAAAATTAGATATTTTTAATGTCCTCTTAAAGACGAATCAAACAAAACCCCACATGAATATATTTTCACGTATGTATTGAGAGAAAATTGAAATTAAATACTTATTTGTGAATAGTGTAAGAAAATGAAATAGGTAGAGTGGAGTTGAATGAAGGAAGTACTACATTGTAACTTGATTCCAAACCTTTTTTGAGTGGAGGTGCAATTAAGGAGACAATATCATAGTATAATGTAACTTGATTCGAAATCTTTCTTCAGTGGAATGCAACTAAGGAGACAGCGTCATAGTATATTGTAACTTTTTTCCATTCAGGATTAATTGAGCACTAAGTCATTATAAGGAAAAATGAAACTAAATAAACAGAAAAAAAAAGTACGTAGCAATGATGGGCGAATATAAATGAGCCAGGTGCCATGTACTGTAGCAGAAATAAGGTAACAGCTGTATTATATTACTTTGTTTTAGTGACCTTCTGATTAAGATCGGCTTTCTGTTTATGCTTGTTAACAAGATTTGATGATGCATAATCCTAATGATAAATTGTTCCGTGAGTGTCTTAATAGAAAAGTTTCTTGTTTCAATTTACTAAACCTAGTTGACCTAACAAAACCCTTGGCAAATAAAGGTTTAGTAGAAGCGTACGTAGTAGAATTTGTAAACCGAAGTTAACTGCATTTCCTATCTCTCCAATTAAAGCATTTGTTGGCTGCCACTAGCGCTACTGGGGGACTAAGATAAGTGCTGCCTTTCTACTATGAGAATCAATGGTTTTTCAAAGCTATAAGCAACCTCTATACAACATTAAAGCCCTAGTCCCATTATTAGTTCAGAGTGGCTATGAGTGAGCAACCTTTGTCTGATTTGCTCTGTTTGATTCAATTCCTTCTACTGGTGAGAGTATGTATTTTGTTCTAGTGTGCTTCTGCTAAGTGCTTCATGCTTTAACAAGTTCCCATCTTGACTGGTTGTGCTATATCCTTCAACAAGGGAGGTGTCATCACTCATCAGATACTGCCATGAAATTTTGCGGGTGGAATACTTTGTATAAGTCCTGAATATATGCTAATTTGCTGTTACTTACTTTGAAAATTTATTCGCAGAATTTTGTACTGGCGTTTTTCACATTAATAAACTCAACCATGATTAATGAAAGCGAGTATGTGCGCTTGGAGAAGAAAGGGCATGTAGAAAGATTTTTTTCGCTTGTTGCAACTATTTTCAGAGGATTGCAGCACAGTGGAAATGAATCATAAGGAAACAATAGCTTCTTTCTTCTCCAATATGATGTTATGTCTGCGGTATATCAAATGTCTGTTAAAAGGTACGTAGTATCAAAGGTAAGTTCATGCAATGGAGGTAATGTTGCAGGCGTAGTAAGTTTTGTAGGACATGAATGGCATTAATAATTCAAAGCCTTGAACAGAGAAATATGTGGACCGACGATTATCTGCGGTGGTGTCATATCATTTTGACCGTCTGGAAGAGTTCTTTGGGAGTTAAGCATGGGGATCGATCGATTTTCTATAGCATTGGCAACAAGCTATCAGGCAGACATTGGATTCTGTGCGAAGATGGCTAGTGATCGTGCTTAAAACCTTGCTTTGATAAGTTGCCAACTAGCCTATTAATCCTTCTGTTATCTGTGATTATGACATTTGTGTGCGTAAAATGATTTATTTGTGTTAGTATTATGACTGCGATACAGTCTGACTTGTTACCTGTTCCCCTTCTCAGTCTGATTGTAAGATCTAATGGTAATTTTACCTTGCTTTTTTACTAACCAGGAGGATTGCGGAACTGAAAGAGGCAGAGTGTGAAGTCGCTATTGAAGATGCATTGTACATGATAATATCATACAGGTTCTCTGAGATAAGGGTCCCATTAGTTCCAAGCCTCTCAAGATGCCTCTACAATGGCAGATTAGAGATATTACCTTCCAAGGACTGGGAGCTAGAATCAATTCATAGCCCCGAGATTTTGGAGTTGGTCAGAGAACATCTCTCAGTCGTCCTTGGCTGGAAGCCTGGCTCTAGTGTCGCGGTCAACTGGTCCACAACTCAAGTACGGAGACGCCATCTTAACCTCATGTACATGGAGTCCGTCTTGTTTGGCTATTTCTTGATGTCAGCCTCCCTGAGGCTCCGTCTAGAGCATAACCTACCTCTGAACTTGAATAATGTGTTTGGGTCCCATGCCATCAAAAATTTCGGTTTTGATGAGTTAGTTACCTCCAGGTGCACAACACTGAGCCAAGTCTCCAATAGAATGAGAAACAAAGATGCAACATTGAGATGTTATGTGACAGGTTTAGACATGGAGACCAGAAATGCATGTGCAAAGCTGAAATCACAGGAGGGTGCCGAACTGATTGCTAAGCATTGTGAAGCCCTCTTTGGAAATGGTGAGGACGTGATCTTGACTTCGCTGTCGAGCATGAAGAGGTTGGTTTTGGAGGCTGTTGCTTTTGGTTGCTTCCTGTGGGATGCTGAGCAGTTTATTAGCCCTATCTATAAGCTCAAGGACAATTAGATTAACCTGAATTCCAGACGCCTGAAGGAACTTGGAAAAATGGGACTTCACTTTGGCTGAATGTTGCGTGTCAACCTGCCTCGTCTTCTAACACAACAGGTTAATTAAACGCACACCTGTGTAGCACCGGCATTCAACCTAGTTGGAGTAACATAGCTTTGTACATAGATGTAAAATTGGCTTTTGGCGGCTCAAATGCGAAGTCAATTCAATTTCTTCTCGTTCTCGTCTTTCTCCTGGTTCCACTTTGAACACTGGATGTATATTGAGTTCGTTTCCGCAGTAAATATATGTAAATGGTTTATGTTTTATGGTTGTTTCCTTGTTTCACTCCTATGCTGAGCAATATATTTAGGGTGCATACATTTTCGGAAGATTAGACTAATACACGGGAATTTGACTATGTTTACCATAGGTCTATTTTACCATGGTCCAACGTTTACTTATTATTCTTTATTCACATTCTACTTGTATTAAGACCTATCTTTCACCCAGTTTAACTCAACCTCTCTTAACCAGTCATCCCGTGTCCGACACTGTGTCAGATACCGACACGTGCCTAAACGTGTCGGACGCCTATAAAGCCGTGTTTAACTTTCTTCATTTATTTAGGCACTTGTCTTTAGTATTTGGACATCATTTGGGGAGAATGATGTTCTTTAGATGAGATTTGGGGAGAATGATGTTCTTTAGACGAGAAATGAGTTGTCGAAAGATATTGATTAGAAGATGGGTTTTGATGGGAAATGAAAATAAGTTTACTTAAAAGGCCAAGTATTACCATCACTTATTTAAATTTCATATCAAATACTTTTAAAAAAAAAAATATCGAACGTTTACAGTTATAAAATATTTTTTTTTATTAAATTTAAATAACGTGTCTCATGTCCTAAATTTTATAGGATGCTGTGTCACGTGTCCGTGTTCTTTTTGATGCTACCTAGCTCCTACTTTTAAGATACCCTACCCATATTATAAAATTTATTTTATTTAGCAAGAACTCCGTAATTTATATTTTATGAATTCGGATATATTTCCGTAATTGAAAACTAGTAATATTTAAGTACTTATATTTTTACTTTTTTTAAATCCTTTTTATTTAATTTATTTATTTTTAGATTAAAGTTGTATGACAGTGCAGAAGTAAACTAAACTCAGTTAACTTGATTACATAAAATAACATTAAAACATCACATAACATTTAAAAGAAACGATACAAATACATATAACTAGTTCGGTTACCAGATTTGTGACAAATATGCTCAATTAGATAATTTTTTAGACCGTTGTGAATCTCTCTATCACGGAGTTGTACTCATCTTTGCATATAGGTAGTTAGGCTTGATGGGCGGGTCGAGTATCGAGAAGACTCAATAGTCGCTCCTAGTGGTTCTATTTGTTGGTGTTTGAAGATCTTTTTCAAATTCTGTGGTGCCAAATTACTTTTCATAAGTGTCTCGTACTCTTGTTCATCCTCCACTATCATATTATGCGTGTTGATACAAGCCATCAAATTTCTTCCCCATAAAATTTAAATCTCAAACAAGACATGGTCGTTTTATATATGTAAATCGAGCTTGTAAGACTCTAATTAAAACTTGGTGGTGACTCTAATGAACCACATGCGAGACCCGCACAAATGTTGGTGGAGTGATGTCCACAGTTTGGCGACTTCGCTGGGGATTGGTGAAACTCGAAAAGGAAATGATGGTCAGTAGAATATTACTTATAGTATCCCGATTCACGCATAAACGCTTTTTTGGCTATAGGATTCGAACCACCCCTCCCCGTTGGAGGATGGATAGGGGGTGATGTCCACTATGTCGCGAATGCTTGCACATCGCTTGTATTCAATGGGCAATCATCTTGGATGCAAGCAAGGGCTACCATATTCCACACTTCTGGTTATGGGTATAATACCCGTCCCTCAGGAGGACCCGTTGACTGACCATAGTTGACTAAGTGTGACCTTAATCGTCAAGATGAGTGGTTGTTTAATCGTGGACTCGACCTAGTGAGTAACACTCGGTCGAGTGTGGTGCACTCGACCGAGTGCAGGGGACTCGGTTGAGTGTGTTGGCACTCGACCGAGTGCATCGTGCCAGCGTAATAATATATTACGCGTAAATTAGAATTTCCGAATTTGTTTTCTTATTTCTTTCTTTTCCCGCTCTTCCCCAAAACCCTAGATCGTCTTATCTCTCCCTTTCGCTCATCCCTCACCTTGCTAAGCGTATACCTGGGAATATATCACGGGAATGGAGGTAGACACCGAGTCCGACCTAGTCAGCCAATCGTGTGATAAGGTAAGTCACCATCACCATCTGTATGTCTTGGGTTAGGGTTATGTGGGTGTGTAATCGAGTCGTACCGTTGTTGTAGGTGTTAACGTCAGTATACGGTGGCCATGTGATTTAATTGATGATTGATGATAATTGAAATGCGGTACATGTACGTTTTCCTACTCAGTTGTCTGATGAATTATATGCATAATAATGTGACGATTGTACTGTATGATGTGATTCCATGTTTGTGATATGATTGTGGTGGCGGAGATGGTATGGTGGTTGGAGT
>VHZZ01004373.1:2968-16762 GCA_009801015.1 Silene noctiflora | reverse complement strand
TAGCCTACTTTAAGAATTATCCGTATTACGTATGATTGATTATATACTTACAGTTTATTAATTAAACTTTAGTAAACTAAACAATAATAAGGCAAAGAAACGAATGAACGAACGAATGAAAGAGGCAACGACACAAGGATTTTGAAGTGGTTCAGTTTCACAAGTCGAAACCTACGTCCACTATTCTCAATTAATAATTTTAATACCTTACTACGGATTACAAAATTATCAACCCTACTCGTACAACTAACTCTAGTTGTAACTCACTTTGAGTATCGTTAAATATTCGACTATTTTACGTTAATAAGAAAGTGCTTAGTTGTTCTTCTGATGTTCATAAATGAACGAGTAAAAAACAATGTGAAGCGCTATTATCTTATAATGATAATTAAAAGTAAATGCAATAAATAACCACACACGACTTTTGAAAATAAGAGATTGCAAAAGTATTTTCTTTAAAAAACGGTTTTGCACTTAGATGAAAAATATGCTAAAAAGTCTACATAAATGAAGTAACACGCATGGTATATATAGTGAGGAGCATGAACTAGGTTTCTAAGAAAACTCTAGATACTAGAATAAAAATGATTTGGAAATCAAATATAATTTCTATTATTTTTATTCAGAGAATCTTAAGAAAAGATATGAGATAAATATAAAGAGATATGATATCTCTAGCATTTATTTATTTGATATCTTTCCCTTTAAACCCTAGATAAGATAAGATATAATATAATTAAATAGAAAATATCTTATCACATAGTCTAAGCATATTTTGAAAAGAAATAAAATATATTTAGATAATCTAAAGAATATAGAGACATCCTTAAAGATAATCTTGATATATCATTTTATTCCACTTGGGATGATACACGACATCAACAGCTCATAGGCACGTTGGTTTGCGTGTCAAACCCTAGCAATCAACATTAGGTTAGATCCAATTAGGGTTTTGAATGTGACTATCTATAAACCCTAATTAGGAACAAAGAAACAACTCATAAGTTATTTCATTTGTTTTGCTAATCTTGTGGATAACTGATGATCCACATCTAACCACGGATTCAAGCTCATCTTTACCATAAATACTATTTTTATCAACATATATTAAAATAAAACTTTGAAAAGCTATTTTCAAAATAATTTAAAAACAAAACACGAGTCGTGTAAAATTAAATATTCGCATCTCAAAGTTATTGTAAAACACTTATAACTTTGAGCCTTTGTGCTGGTAATGTTAGAGTTAGAAAGCTATAACTCTACTAGCCAAAGATTACTATTTTAATTAACATTACGAGACGACAACCTATTCTATCTAATCTTCCTGGAGATCTTCAATATAGGCTTAATTTTCCCATACAAGCTTCTCTAGATCTTTACTTGAACATTCCTTGATCAACACTTGAAAATTTGAATATACTTTGATCTTTATTCAATGCTTGATCATGAGGCTTGTATAGCTTCACGTTAATCACAATTCTTTAATGCTAAACGTAACATATCCAATCTATAAAAGACTGAACAAACGATTACGAGCAAGATGTATATATAAATTAAATAGCATACTTGTCATCATTAAAACACAAACATATTTGAATATATGATTCAACAACAGTACATCATGTTAAGGCTTACAAAGAGTACTTGGCACTGAAGGAGTACCTGCTAATATGCTCTCTCAAATATTTTCCCAGTACTTGGGAGAACATCCCAAGGTATGATTCTACAATCTGGAACTCAAGAACTTCCCTACTTTCGAAGATATTACAGTGGGGTTCTGTAAACATTATGCTAATAATGTTGAGATCCAGACCAGTATAAGAACACTAGAAGTCATGAGACAGAAAGAGAAGGAGGGATTTACTGATTTTCTCACAAGATGGCGCGCAGAAAGCGTGAAGCTGGCTAAGAAGCCAAATGAAACTGAGATGGTAGCCAAATTCGTGAAGAACCTACGACTTGTCTAGCATGATGCTGTTAAATACCAGAATTTCAGCTCTTTTAAGGAGCTAATAATGGTTGGAAAGAAAATCGAAGATGATGTCAGGGCAACAGAAGCTGAAAAACCTAAGGGGTACCAAGATGCCTCCACTTCTAAAGCTAGAGCTCCTACAACTACCCTTTATGTTGAAGCAATTAATTTTTTAGAGGGGCATTCGAAGAGACCTCAGCACCAGACTCCTAGGGTGTTCACTGACATTGGTGCACCTATACTTATGCTCTCCAAAGGCTGACTACCCAAGGAAAGCTGAAACCTATTGGTTCAACTCTGGACTCCCTTACTGATCAACAAGGTAAATGGTATAGGACGAATGCCTACCGCGCCTTCCATCAAGGGAGAGGCCATGATACTGAATGGTGCTATCGACTGAAGCACGAGATCCAGGACATGATCGAGATTAGAACACTTATGATCCCTACTGTAAAGCCCAACAATATTAGCAATCCTTTTGGAGATCACACCAATGTTGTTTTTGTCGAAGAAAATGTTGATTATTCCCATCTCATTCATCCATGCCAACTAACAGGAATGTTCCTGGCCAAGGTATTTATTGATTGCTCACATTTGCTCCTAAACCCGAAGAATAAAATTCAAGTGGGGAATATTGCTATTGAATTTACTCCTTTCATTAAAAAATTTAATGACATGTCACATGGGAATAGAGGCGGTAATCATTGACATGGACCGAAAACACGACACGAACCCGACACGGAGTTAGCGGGTTAGGGTCAAGACATTGTGACCCATTTAAGTAATTGGGTTGACACGACACGACACGAAACATAAATGGGTCGCGTTAGGGTTGATGTCTTTTGATACGAACCTGACACGAATAACCCATTTACTTAAAATTGTCATAATATATTTAGCTTAAGTCAATAATTCAACAAAACAACTTAAAAATAAGCATTTTGATTAATCAGTTTTTGGATAATAGGGTTATAAAGCGTAGTTTATTGCATTAGTTTATTGGGTTAAACAGGTTAAGTGGGTTAAAAATGACCTGCTTAAAGATAAATGGGTTAAACATGACGGGTTGGGTTATAGAAAAATTAAATGGGTCGGGTTAGGGTTGAGACAAATGACCCGTTTATGTAATTGGGTCGAGTTAGGGTTGGGGTAGCGGTGACCCGTTTAATATTGACAGGAACACAAACACGGCACGAACTGATCTGTTTGCCAGGTCTACATGGGAATGAATGACGATTCGATCCACCAACCTTCATCACTGGTGTAGATCCTCAGAGGACTACCTCGAGATGGAGGAAGACCATCAAATCGATCAACGACCAGAGTCGAGCATCTAAGCTTACAACTGAACAAGGGAAAGCTCAAGACCAGATTTGAAGATAATGAGTCGGGATCTGTTTTCTAATCTTAGTTGAGTTGAGTCTTGGACTTTCCGTTCTGGAAATTGAGTCTTTTGTTCCACGGTGACCTGGGGTGTGTCCTAGGAATTGTTCCTTTGAGTCTGTTAAGCATTTGCCATTTCAATAAAAGAATTGCATTTTTGTTTCCAAATATGTCTTGTCTTCAATCATCAATTAATCTGAAAACATGAAAAATGCATGACACACTCAAAGGTGCCCCTGAGGTAGATATTGTCCCGTTTCAAAATGGTAAGGTGCACTAGGATCCCGTATTTGATTCCTTTACCTATTCCATGTCTGGAGGTAGAAAACCTTCATCAAAACCAATGCTCAAGACAAGCTTTTAGATGATTATACGATGAATCCAGACTATTCCTTTGTTTCCCATATCGATGACGGAAGGCAAGCCCATTCTCCATAAAATCATCCAATCTCGAAGAGAAAAGAGACCAACCCTTTCTAACAAGGAATTGGTAGTTCTGACCCAAATTAGTTAGGCGAAGCCTACTTTTCATTATGAATCTATTTGTGACTAGGAGAATGAGTAGAATACCATTTTTCAAGGAGAAAAGAAGAAAAAGAAAAAAGAAAAGAAGAAAAAAAAGAAAAGACTAATAAAAAGGAAAAGAAAGAAGAAGCAAAGAAAATAAGAGGAAACAAAAAGACATATCGAAATGTTATATAGATGATCAAAGTCAAAAGTGAAGCCAAAACGGTTGGATAGTACTATCGAACCTTTTTTTTACCTCTAAGTCCTTCTCGAGACAGTTTCAAGGGAATAGTTAGGGATTCTGAGAATCAGTCAGCTTGTGTCAGTACACCCAAGCCTTTTGGGTCCAGACAAGGAGACTTGAACCCACATTGTCATCCCAACCCATTTGCACTCGGGTTCCATCAAAAACCGAGACACTATTTCCAAACCCATCAGCAGCCATAGCCCTTGGCCTTAGCACCACAAAACAAACCTTGAGAATGATGGTTAACCATTCAAACTTGTTATTACCAAGCTCTACATCCCGAAATATCCAAGCCTTTTACACCTAATCCGATACACGGGATTTGACGGTACCTTATAGGCTGAAACGGGATACGACATGATACCATAGGTGAAACCTTCAAATGTGTACACAAAATAAAAATGCCAAGTAACCACTTCCGAACTACGCCGGGTTTGATTTCGCTCCACGCGAATACGTCGGCAGTCCTTTAGAATGAGGACTCAACCCATCCATCAGGGACGAAGCTACAACCAAATGTTAGGCCGGGCCGAAAACAATCTCTCATTCTTAACTTTTACCCCCATTCTATTCCAGTTAAAGTTTTCATTAAACAAAATTCACCAAAACAACATTTTTATAAAAATATGGAATAAAGTATGATTAATGTCTTAGACAACAAAATTCACCAAAACAACAAAATTAAATAGAAAGTTACAGATAAAAAATGGAGTAAATATGAAGATTATTGATAATTAATTTTGTATATAACTACTCCGTATATTATAAGCAGCAAAATATTTTACCAGAAAAGGTGAAATAATAGTAAAAAGAGAAACATATTACATACCACCTAAAACACAAAACTAATGGGGATTAAAAAAATGGAACGAGAAGATGAGAAGTCAAGTAAAAGAAAGAGTCACGGTAAGGTTTGAACTCTTTACGTCCAAAAAGGTGAAACAATTCTACTCCTTAACCAGCTGCGCCAATGAAAATTATTGTCTACTTTGTCATCTAGAACATATTTCAATATAAAAAAGCTACCCGGGCCATGGCCCATCCGGCCCAGGCGTAGCTTCGTCACTGCCATCCATCATTCATCTCGTCGGCTTCTTACGGGTCTTAGCCAAGTCCAAATGAAGCCACTTATATTTGAGTCGGTCTTAGAACACGATGTAGGCTAGGATAAGGATATAGGTTCAGATGAGTAGTGTCAAGTCTCAGCATGAGCTTTATCCAATGGTATAGGCAAAGATGTTGGGTTAGGTAGATGTGGATTTGTGTTAGGAACAAAAAATATGAATAAAAGCCCGCTGAAAAGAAACAAGGCAAACAAGAAATGATGAAAACCCGCTAAAAAGAATAAAGGTCAGGAAGAAAATGAATGAAAAACCCGCTGAAAAGAAAGGAAGCGGGAAGAGTGACCGAATGTTCCCAACGAGAAGCGATGTATCTTTATTCAAAAGTAGGAGATGTCTAAGTATTTTGCAAAGTCTATGGTTTCGCGCCATAATGACCAATTTACATTTTTACCCTCAGCGAGTCTATAATTGAATTAAAACCCTTACGCACTTAGGGTTTTTATTTTCTTTTTGTTTGAAGGTAGCGGGCTACGCCCACGTCACGTTATTTATAGGTCACACAGAATGTCTGAGTTGTATTTGTGGAAGTGGGAAATTGGTAATACACGGGGTTTTGAAAAACGTTTAGAGTCACCACCAAATTTAAGGAAATTTGGAAATCAAAAGAGATTGGATTCGTTGTGAGAGTACGTGATGGGAAGTCCGTTAATAAGGCACCCACCCCCGCCCGTGGTAAACAACGGCTTCTACTTGGGACTATGATGGCTAATTGGATAAGACTATAATCGTTATATGATGGTGCAAACACCATTTAATCCTAGCATGTGAGCATAGTTTCTAATCGTTTAATGCAATTTAAAATACTTTGTCCAAGTTGTTTTAGCATGCGAGATTGATTTGAAACTATGCTAAGAAAGCATTCACGACATGGCTTAGGGGGAAAGGAGGCAATTGGGGCACTACCTATTACAAACCAGATGATTCTTGTCGACTCGATATGTAAACAATTGAATTAAATACAACTCGATCTAATTACAATTGCTAAAGGACACGACATACACTAGCCTATTCTAGACTTTGAAAATTGTGCCAGAGATGAGGTCATGGCTCACATGGACTTTGTCCTTGGCCAATTCTTTGCTTGTTGCACATTCTCTTTGGTCTAATTTGTAAAATACATCGATTTCACTAACTAAAACAAAGGTTTGTAAAAGCATTTTTGATATAGACTAAAAGGAGACAAACATGACCCTTAAAGTAAATTATATTGACTTAAAATAATTACAATAAATGACAACGAATAAATAACAATGGCAATTGAAATAAAATCGTAATAATTGAACAAAGAAGCAAGAGAACGAGACAAAGCATGGCACGAAGGCCGAGGTACACACGCGGCCAACATAGGGTCCGAAATGGCTATTCTAGTCATCGAGTGTCATGAAACGGAAGCTAAGCACGCGCATTGCAACTAGTGAAATCGTCATGAGAGAAAGATGAATTCAATTAATTCTTAAAGAAATTCATTTAATTCCTATGTGAAAGTTCATGTATGACCTATGAATGTCTAATTCATTAAATTCGTATTCTACAAGTTTTAGGTTAAGTTGCAAATGATCGATTTAAGTACATACAAGCAAACATGATATAAAACATGAACATACATTTATATATGACCCACATATCGAAACCGAGATAACACCAAATCAAGTGACACGTTGACCAGGAAGAGAGTCATAAGATCAGTACCCAAGTGTCAATTTTACACTCTCGATTTATTGCCATGTTAGACTTGATATAAACAAACATGCTATTCAATTTTAACTATTTCATAATTTAAATTAAAACAAGTCATTAAATCATATGAAATTAAAATAAATTAACCAAAACTTTCTTTTAATCAATTAAACTCATTATAACATCCATGTTCATTTTTAGTCAAGATGTGCACATTTAAACATATAAATCGATTCAAATTACGTCATAACTTGAATTAAATTAAATAACACGTTAAAGTCATAAATGAAAATAAACATATGAAAAAATATAATCTAGTTCTAAACAGCATATAAACCATCATCAACATTATTGGCATCAAACATTAACGAATGAGACGGAAATTAAGGAACGATAAAAAAAACTAAAAAAATGAAACTAAAGGCCTTTAGGCCGTGATATACACACGAGAAAAAGAGAAGAAATGAGTCGGGATTTTGTGCACCCTAAACTTACATCTAAACTTGGACACCACTCGGGATCCCGTATGCAAGTGTTAAAAGAAGGCGCGTCTTCGACGGTTTTCTAACAAATTAATAAAAAGATTAAATCTTTTAATTACTTTTTTTTGGCAGCAGTAAAGAAAGGTGTTCCTACATAGTACCTACTCGACACTGTCGGAGTCGGATTTTATTAATACACTAGTGTGTTGCCCGTGCGTTGCACGAATTCTAAAATAATTGCTAAAGCTTAAATGTATAATGTTTAAGAAGCGTTTTAGCCTTTATTATGTAGAGGGGGTTGTAGGACAATTTTAATGATAATATAATTTGATTAAAATCATTATTGCTTCAATATGTAATTTGATTATCTAAACCAATTGACACTGGGATGACACATTTTTTTTTCCTTTAGACAGTAGTTTTGAGAGGTTTAATTTTTAAAACATAACAAAAATGACAATCCATTTAGAAAGTGGTAACTTATTAATAAAATTATCTCCTAATTACCCTCTTCAAAGCCACCTTAGTTCCACCTTACTAACCTTTAGCACGTAATTAACCACCATAACTAACAAAATCAGCCTTATTACCCCTTGAAACAAACAGCTCTACCTCTGCTCCTGCCCATGGCTCATATTAAACATCGACTCCAACCCCAAAGACTACCTTACCTTTTATAAAATCAACCTACTCAACAGAAAACAAATTCCCAACCTCGAACCCCATTTCCATTTCTTGTAAAAATCAATTGAACATGGCAAAAGAAATCTATTTATCTAATTTCATATGAGGCAACATTCCTTATTAGTAATATACTATGCTCCTTATTAAGGATCCTCTGTCCCATTTGGTGTCCCATTATGTGTCCCACTCCATACACATGTTGACACATCAACACATTAACATAGTTGTTGTATAATTTTTATTTGCAGTAAGTGATGTGTCAGAAGCTAAGTGGTGTGGCACACAGAATGGGACACAAATATGGGACAGAGAATCCTTACTGTATGCTCCTACCCCCATACTTAAACTTTTGTTTTTATTCTTTCATCCTTATCAGTTAACTAACTACATCCCCAACTAACAGAACCAACCTCATCACCCCTTCAAAAAGCCACCTCCAACCCACTGATAATAGCCTGCTCCTACCCTCCGGCTCACTTGAAACAACCACTCTTACCACCCAATAACGAACCTATACCTTAGAAAATAAGCCTACTCACCAGAACACTAACTCCATTCCTCCCTCGAAAACCCCATTTTTGTATCTTGTAAAAACCACTTGAATAATCACCCATACTAAAATTTTGATCTCTTAATAAGTACATTCGGACCTTAAATTATTATAACTATGATTATATAAAAATATTTCTGAAGAGAAATTAGATAAATTGTGTGATAATAATTTATTAGTGTATATTTCTCCTTCATTTTCCTGGTTCATACTTAATCTTTTGTTTTTATTCTTTTCGGAGAAGTAAAAGATGTTGCATGAACTAAATTTCTCAGAAATTAATAAACTCTCACCACACAACTAACCTCACCCCAACTATCATAATAATCAATCTTATTACCTCGAAACAACCACCCTAGCCTACCGATATTCTGTTCCTACCCGTGGCTCACATAAAATACCCAATTTTAACCCCCGGACACAAACCCACTCCTTAAAACTTAGAAAATCAACCTACTCAACGTAAAATATCGAAACCAGTACCCTCTTTGCATCATTTTCAAAATCATTTGAACATAGCAAAAAGGAAATATATAGATATAATTACTTATGACTTATGAAAGAGCATTTCTTTTTAGTAATACACTATGCTCCTATCGTCGGCTCACACTTAAAATGTTAATTCCCGCTATCCTCGATTTATTTCTCCTTTACTTTTTGCACAGGAAATAAGGAAATAAATTTGGACCACACAATACACACTACACCAAGTGCAAATGAATTTGAACCACACAAATCTTCCAAAAAAGGAAATAGGAAAGAAAACCTGAATAATCCGTTTTTAGAAATAGGGAAGAAAATAGAGGATAAGAGGGAGTATATTTTTAATTTTTTCATCACGCAATAAGTAATATATTGTATGAACAATTTTTAATTAAATTTGAACTCTTAGGCAAATTACAAATAGATCTTTTAAGATTTCAGGCGGATAAATTAACGAAAAAGTAGATATATATAGTCCGTAAACAACTTTGTAACTAAAATTTACAAAGATAATAATGTAGGTTTAATAAAAACTTAGGACTCTACTCAAGACTCTAGACTCTAGGTTGAGTGGTAAAAACAACCTTTTTATTTATTACCCCCTCTTTCTCAATCATTAGTCTGTCTTTGATTTAATACCTCTTATTACGAATAAAAAAAGGCGATTGAAACAACTTTCGTATATTAGTCATATAACTAAAATATGATAGAACTGTATTTTGTATTTTTCTATTTTAGATAAAATTCAATTGTTCGACTTTTCAATTTTTGGTATTTTAAGGTAAATAAATAACTAAGACGAAAGGAAGATGTTTTGTCTGACCCTAACTATTCTTAATGCGATAAAGAAAATCCTTCAGATCTCTCTTCTATACCGTAAGAGAGTAATGATTTTTTTTATGAACTTAGTTTGTTTGTTTTTAAAAACACGTATCTATAAATACAAATTTTATAACAATCAAACTCATTTTTACCCAGACAATCAAATCCCCTTAAGATTTCAATAAGCCCGCCTCATGTAACCTTAGTTGTATCAACCCTATCAATTATTAACCGTGGAAGTGGTGATTAACCCCCATAACTTTGTGCAATTGTGAAATTCAACCCCATAACTTTAAATTGGAGTGATTAAGCCCTATAACTTACATAATATGTGAAATTAAACCCCCTTATCAAAATCTCACGAAAAAATTCAATTTATCATATCACAAAAGTAAAAATAGTTATGTTTTTATGAAAAATAAAAAATAAAAGTTTTAAAAAATTAATCAAAATTAAAAAAAATTAGCATAAAATAGATAATTTTTTTTTAAATATTTTAAGAAAATAAAAAAATTTATTATTTTTATATAAAGTACATATTTTTCAATTTTTGTAAATAATTTTCAATTGCAAAATATTTCGTTTGGTAGTTGTGTACTTGTGTTATAATCAGAAGTCGGAATAAAGGATTTTCATGACAAAAAATAAAAAAAAATTATAATAAAAGAGTAGAAAAATATTCAACTTTTTCTATTTTTCAACCTTTCAAAAAAATTTACACATAAAATTGCTAATTGTTTTTTTTTTCAAAAAATCATACTGAATTACATACGTATGTAAAAAAATGGTTTTAGTATGTAATACGTATGATTTTAGTATGTTATACGTATACGTGTTGGTATATAATGATATTTTGGTGAGATTTTGTATTGAGTTTGATTGCACCTTAAGTGAAACTTATGGGGCTAAATTACTCTAATTGAAAATTATAAGGGTTAATTTCACAATTGCACAAAAGTGATGAGGATCAATCACCACTTCCCCCAATTACTAACCAAACTCAAGTACATGTATATGTTAATCACATTTTCATCTTAATTTTATTTTCTTTTCCTATATTTGTATAGTTGTGTTTGCATTTCTTGTATTTTGTTTTGTACCATTATACTACTATACCCTTTTCTTGCTCTACTGCTATTGAAAACACACTTTATACATTCACTATTTTTACTGTTCTATTTAGCTAGAGCAACGTATAGGGAGTATTGCATTGTAACCTTAAAAGATGCCACAACCATGCAAGTAACTTTTTGTATGGATGTATGTATACCATTGATCAACAACATAGTAAATGATACTCATACAACACAAATGCACCACTCATATAAAAATCGTTATAATACTTTATAAAGCTATGAGATACTATAGTGCTTCAAGTTATTGGAACTTCTATTTTGATTAGAATTTGAATTACGTAAGTATAATTAACTAATTATCTTTAATTTATCTAATTTATTTTAAATTTAGTTTAAACGTTTTAAAAAAGTTGGAGACTACCACGTCGCTCGAAAACAGCCTCAAATATATAAGGGCTTGCTAAAGAACGCTCCTAATTTTACTCATCTCGCCCCTAATAATTACCTTTTTGCCCTTGGTACATTCTTTTGGGTTTTTATCATTTCGACTTTAGTTTTCGTATTTTATTAAAACCGCTTCAAAACCGTGTTACCTTTTCAAATTCAAAATTTTAAAACTCGTAAGCTCCCAACATCACCAATAACGATCGGCAGTTGAAAATATCTGATTAGATTAATTTTTTTAAAATAAATCGAAATCGCCCTATCAATTACAACGAAGCTCAAACCACTTGGAGATTGAAACGGAATTCATCTACAATCCATCCAAATTATAAGGTGTGTTTGTGTTTTAATTTAAATTTTGCCATTTCTTTAGTAGTATACTTTAGTTTTTAGGTTGATTTAGGTTTAGTAATGTGCAATAGAGCCAAAGTAGGAATCGATTTGAGGAAAATGCTGGATAATGTGTATGATTTTTTTTTTTTAAAAAAAAAAACCATACAAACCCAGAAATCCCCAGAAACGAGTTTTGGGGAAGATGAAGATGGTCAGTTTTGTGTGAATTCCACGAAAACATCTAGCCAGTTTCGTGTGAATTTCACGAAATTCTCAGGCAACTTTCGTGAGATTTGCAGGAAACACCCAGGCCAATTTCGTGAGTTTTGCACGAATTCCCTGGTCAGTTTCTTGTGTTTTGCACGAAACTTTCAGGCAATTTTCATGTTTTTGGCACGAAACATCTGGGCAATATTCGTGTTTTTCACACGAAACTTCCTTTTTTTTTTTTATTTTTTTTTTGTAATATGTGTTTTTCTTGATATGAAATTAGTATTAATTTCGTATGTATTTGTAATTATGGTTTAATTTTACGTTTCAATTAGTATTAATTTGTTATTTTTTTCGTTTTTAAGTTAGTTAATTTGAAAAATTAGTATTACGTTTCAATTAGTATTAAAGTTGAAATATTATGATTGATTTAATTTGTAATTTGTAATTTTACTTAATTGTCTAAGTATTTCTATATTGTTTAAAAATGCAGATGACCGACGGTGATGAACGACAAAACCGTCTTCATGCTTCAGCTCAGCGCAAAACAATTAGTTTTAGGATGGGGAGTACTAGTTTTAGGACGATAGAGGTTACGATTCCTTGTTCGACAGATTTCTATGAAGGTGGGGAGTACGAGCAATACCAGAGGGAACTTGAGGAAGAGGCAAGAAATTACTAGGGGTCGGAAAATGAGGTGGAGGAGGAAGACAAGGAGCACGCAAATGGGGTGACGGGAAATTAGGATGCTGGGAATCAGTGTACGGGAAATGAGGAGGCTACTTCTGCGTTTCGTGTTAGGTGGGGGATCCATGGTCGGTTTGAGCTGTATGATGAGGGGTCTAGGAGTACGAATCCTCAACCTATAGGAGGAAAATTAAGGCTAGAGGGAAAGATAAAAGCTGGTTATTGAATGGGCCAGCACCGGGAAATCCAATAGTACCGGATCTGATCCCGAGCTTTGGTGGACACGTATCTTACGTTTTGTGGGAGTAGCCTCAGATGGTCCATTTGTTGACCAAATATACTAGAGAGCGAATTTTGGCCAAGCTTCGAGGTTGGGAGTTGTCGGATCCTGTTCGGAGGATATTTGAGGATTCGGGACTTAGTCATTTGCCCGACATCATGCACAAACATCTGAACATGCCCTTGTTGTGTACTTTTATTGAGAGGTGGCAGCCAGACACCAACACTTTCCACATGCCATGGGGTGAGATGACGATATTACCACATGATGTGCAGGAGATTCTTGGCATCGAGATTGATGGCACTCCTTGTAGTATACCGGAAGATGATATGGCACATTCGATACTTTCTTCCTAGTTGTTGGGTATGACTGAGGCGGAGTTTGGAGGTCAGTAGGGACCGGATAAGGACGCAAATATTTTCAAGGGAAATTTGATTTTGCATAAAGCGTTGAAAGATCTGGTTCAGGAAGATAGGCGAGGTGGGGATTCTGAGGCCCATGATTATTCGATGATCTTACTTAGTGCGACTTTATTTGTTGATTAGTCGAGTCACAAATAATAATCTAGGCCTAGAGATACCCAGCTTTCACTATTAGTATCAAGCCTTAAATCGGGTCCTAATAAGCTTTCACTATGAGTTAGGTCGTTCTACTACACATGCTAGTTCTAATACATTTTCGTGCCTCTTGACTTATAGATTGTATAACGGATTTTAGTCAAAGATTGTGGCCTTTAATCATAGACTAACATTACAAAACAAACATGTGATAGAGATAATAAGTGAACAGCCAATTTAACAACTTATTTTATTTATCAATTATGCATGACTCCC